>JANHGL010015187.1:0-10621 GCA_024611195.1 Ceyx melanurus | reverse complement strand
GAGAGCCTGAGCAGGGCCGACCCCCCCGCGGTAAAATTAAACCAAGTGCTAATCATCTGCTAATCGACAGAGGGGCATCACCTGCTGCTGATCAGCCCACAAGCAACCAGGGGTTGCGGTTGCCTCTGTGGGGGCTCCAGGTGTCTGCAATTTACATGGTAGTGTGTTGAGCCTTTGTCAGTGTACAAGGTAAGCTCAAACCCTTTAAGTGGTTACTGATGCTCATCTCAGCTGCCTGCTCAACTCAATTGTCTGTTATGATGTCAGATGCTTCCTTGCTTTATTTCCTGTGACTGAACAAGCATAAAGATATATCACACAACATTGGTCCATCTCCACAATCATGACATAAATAGTGCTCTGAACAGCAGCAGAAATTAAACTCCTTTCATGTCTCAAAACTACCAGTTTATCTTCCTCAAGTCCCACCTTCAACTTTCTTTAAGAAAGCTTCTGAAAGTACTTGGCACTACACCATCCTGACTTGTGTCAGCTAACTGCGAGATGCAATGCTGAGTGGAATCCATGATCCTGGGACAGGTACTCAAGGTCAGTACAGCACATACAGAGTGGGGTGATCCCTTCAATGCTGTGTTTGCAATAGTGACCATGCTGAAAAATAGCTGTCTGAGCTGACTAATAAAAACTGTAATGGAGTGCATCTTAAGCTCTGTTCTAACCCACAGCAGAAGCACTTTTATTCAAGGCTTAATGGAGGCAGTTGGCACCTCCAAACAGAAACACTTGAAGAAGTTGGAGACTAAGTTGTGTACAAGACAGCCTATCCTTAATGACATGGCAAGAAGGGCCTGAGGTGGGGACATTCCCCATTGCCCTTCCCCTCACAGTTGTGACAGTAGTAGCACTAGTACACATTCACTTCTGTCTGTCCTTGGAACAAATGACAATTCCCTCTGTATCTAACCCACAGCTACTGCCACCAAAGAAGCAAACACATTGCTAAGACACAGTTTATTGTGCATTAACATCTGAATTCAGTACTGAATTCATTTTCCACTTCCTCTCTATTTCGTATACTGTTAATGCTTTGCTCCATAACCCTATTTTTTTCCATCTGTTCTTCTCCACTGCTTACATTAGTTTACACTACTAGCAGAGGCTCCATTCAACTAGGTCACATTGCAGAATCATATTTTGCCTCAGCTAGCAATGAGAATTGCTGCATTTGCCCTGGATAAGGATTATCTTCCTCTTGATAAGCAGTTGTTCATAACATCAGCATCAGAAACAGATTAATATACTATTACCTTTAATACTGAGTTTTCTTTTGTGAATGCTCAGTTTTAGGAAGACAGTATCAGACCTAACAAGACCTACAGCTGCCATTCCAGATTATCTTCACTAACATTTTTCTGGTTTTCTCTTGAATGATCAGTTTTTACTACTTTTAGTACTGTCTAGATGATTGCCATCCAGGGTTTCCCCCTCTGTTAAAGCTTTCTGCAGCTAAAGAAAAAAGCAATTGAGAAGGCAATATAAAGTTTTGCTGTAATCCCTTCATTTTGTGCATACTGTATTTCTTGGTGCAGATGAGCCATCCACTAATAAGTTTTTTCAAATTATCTAAATAAACTCTGAACTTCCTGCTGGTTCATTTCCCTGCATCCTTCTCTTTTCTCTTGTTGTCAGCGGCATGGCTCCTTCCATGCTGTTAGACCACCTGTTCAAAAGAATAATAATAACAATACCCCTTACTGTTAAAAATATAGCATTTCTCCCAAGTTAGCAAATTTCCCATTACACCACTTTAAAATTATCTCGGTGCAATTAACATATCCTGATTGATCCCATTGGAAGTATCCAGATACTATAATGCAACTAGTTAGTCTCCACAGGAAGAGTCAGCCAAATCACCTGCTTACTCTCACAATGGGGTCTAAATTGAATTCCACAAGCACAAGCTCTGGCAGAAGTCACAGTTTATTTAATATCTGCCAGGAGTAAGTTGTTCTGTTATGGAAGTTGCTGCCACATCCCTCGTACCACAGTCAGTGCAAACAAAAAGGCTCTGTTTAGTGAATTCAGTATCAAACATCTTTCCTGCAGTTGGGTTTCCTCCAGCAACAGTTAACTCCAACAGAGAGATGGTTCCAAACTTAAATTGCCCTCCCTTAGATACTAAATCTAATAGCTTATATTTCTCCACTGACTCCCACTCCCAAAACATCCCCTCCTAGCTCTGGTAACAAGTTGCTTATGGAAGGGTCTTGTCCATCCTCAGATGTGTGGATGATATTATTGACACTTCCCCTCGATAGCTGCACAGCTTAGCAATGCCCTAAGGTATATATAATAGGGGGAATTATTATTTTCCTATTTTATAGTACAGTTTTCCTCATGGGATATCTTTGGTTATATCTGCCTTTCTACAACAGAGAGAACAATAATAGTCACCTGTTGAGGGGTGGAATCAGGTGCAGATTTGCAGATTTGTGTTCATTTATTAAAAAAACCCAAACAAAGAAATTGTGTACTCCTACAGATTGCTGAGTCAAGATTTGGCTAATGATATATGTTCAAGTGTAGAATACAGCTTATTCCAGGATGTATTTTATACTGTGAGAATGATGATTTGGTTTTGTATTTAAAAATTAAAGAAGATAAAAAAAAATAAATGTCAAAAAAAAAATGAAACCAAAACAGAATAAATCACTCACACATAGATCCCATTGTGTTAGATTCTAAATACAGAGAAAAAAGCAAATATTACCCCAAAGAACTGACATCTAACTATAGAAAGTAGTATCAGTTCTTTCAAAGAGCAGAGAGAGCTCATGATTTTTGTGGAAGGTTCTGACAGAAATATCGAAAGTGATAGAGGAGGAAATGAAGATAAAGTATCTCACATTCAATCTGCAGTCTTAATCAAGCTCATCCTTTCCTACCTCTGAGGATCCTTATTAAATACACAACATGACTGATTCCAAGTTACAGCTTAGTTTTGAAGAGAACTGATGATGGAGGCTGAGGCCACTGCTGTGAAATCTGATGAATGAAAATTATATCCATGGTAATAAAATCAACCAATCAAAACCCAAACAAATATGGGATTTCTTGGATATACCCACATCCTTGTCCTCTGAAATAGTTATTTCCCAAAGATTCCTAGGATAATCAATGGCTTCCTGAGTAATCAATTTATATTGCTGAAAGAAGTCTTTCCAGACTTTATTAGGCATCCCTTTGGTATAACTTCAAAAATAAAAGCATTCCTTTCCCATCTATACTTCAGAATTCATTCTGTAACTTCCACTAAGCATGATTAGAAATTGACGTTGTTCACCTTATTAAAACCTTACCTTTTTTGCAAGATTTAAACTTGTCTCCCATTTTCACAAACTCAGCACCCTGCACTTTAGAAGGGATTTGAAGTATCTATACCTTTAAGAGCAAAATATTTGAAGAAGAAACTCCATTATATCAAAAGAAAACGTTCAACATAGTCAGCAATGTTCTTTAAAGGTAAGTGTTGAAAGTTATATATGTAAAACAAATCTTGATCTTTATTTCTTTTTTTTTTTTTGTAGATTTTATAGAAATCTTAATTATAACATTAGGCTTTGCTAATATTATTTTGTTTTTTGTTGGTTTTTTTTTTGTTGTTTTGGGTTTTTTTATGTAAAAGCAAGAAGTTGTTTTCCACTGTTGTTTTGTTTTAAGTCAGAGACATATTTTCAAGTTTGGTTAGGAACAAATTCCCACGTCATGGGTCTGAGGTACATGGAACAAAAGTTCAAATTTCACTCGCTGCTGCATGTTTCTGTGTGGAAGACATACCCACAATGGGAGAAGGAGGCAGCCTGAGAATGACTTGTGTGGGCACAGAAATACCTTAGAAAAATACAATTTAAGCACAAGTGTGAAAAAAAAAAAAAAGCCTACCCAGGACTGTTATATCCTTCCTTTTTGATATTGCTATTGTAGGTTTGGGGTTATTTTGTGGGGGGTTTTGTTTGTTTGGTTTTTTTTTGTTAAGGTTGTACTGCTACTGATTGCCTACATAGAGAAAACAAATCCAAGATAGTTTTCCCTGAACACTCCTTAGTTCCAACCTCTTGGCAGCTACTTAGCTTTTATTGTTATTTGCTACTATCTCAAACAGGTTTACCATCTTTTGTATTAACTGTTTCTCCTAGAACTACCTATTTACTTCAAATTTCCTCTCTTCTAGATTACATCCTCTAGTCTTGTGAGGAATTTGGCTTAACAGAAGAAAACCTTTCCCTGTTAATATTATTAACCTGAATGTCTCAAGTTTTTAATTTTTTTTTACAAACCTTCTCCATTCAAATGGGGATAATTGGAAGCTCCTTATTTTTTTAATTGAAAATTAGACTATTGAGACTCAATAACAACTTTGCTGCATCTTCTAAAAGATATTCACATCCTCTCTATAGATCAGTGAGTAATTCACAGTTTTCTTACCAGAGGACTCCCAAGTGCATGATATGATAACAGTATAATCTTCAGCTATGAATTCTCTCTTTCTGCTGTTATTGACTCAGATTCCATTTGAGTTTCTAAAGGATGCTCTAAATTAAATAATCAGTTTCAGTGATTTTAATTTTTACAAATAACCTCTTTTCCTAATGACTGTGTTGAAAGCTTCCTGTATTTCAGATTAGTTTTGAAAATGTGTTTTTTCTGAGTGGTGTTTTTTCTTTTTCCTGTGGTAGGGTCTCAGAAAATTTGTTCTTACAGATAATAAGAGTATTTGTTTAGATCACCAAATCATTAATCAATGAAACCGAGCATCAAAATCAACACCTCATAAATATGCTAACAAACTTATAGACATCCATCTACTCAATGATACACAAGCAAAGATGTCAGGACTTGAATTTCAGGCTTATTAATTAAAAAAAAAAATCTAATAATTGAGAAAGAAAATAAAAGACACAATAGGAAGTGAGAGCTTGATTTATAAAGGAGAAAAGAAAGAGGAAGGATTATGCTCTCCCTTGTATAGCACATGATCCATGTAACAAGGAACAGATTACAGTACTCTACATATGGATTTAATGTATGTATATATATATCAGTTACATCAAATAGACAATTTAATTAAGAAATAAAGGTTTTTATCATGGATAAAAATTCCATTATTCTGTCAATTACATTTTATTCCAATTTTCTTCTGACTTTAACAATTGATGAAGAAATGTTCTTTTGTTTCATTCCTTACAAATTATTTCTTGTCATCTGATACCTGCTTTATCAAAATCGGCTATCTATCCTTGCTTCAAATGAAGCTGAAACCTAGCAGTTCATAAGTCACAGAATCATAGAATCACAGAATGTAGAGGTTGGAAGTGACCTTTAAAGATCATCCAGTCCAAACCCTGCCAGAGTAACATCTCCTGGAAAAGATCACAAAGGAACAAGCCCAGGAGGCTTCTGAAAGTCTCCAGAGACAGATTCCACTACCTCTCTGATCATCCTGTTCCAATGCTCTGTTACCCTCACAGAAATATTTACTCATGTTGGGATTTAACCTCCTGTTTTCCAGTTTATGGCCATTGCCCCTAGTCCTGTCACTGGACACCACTAAGAAGAGCCTGGCCCCATCTTCCTGACACCTATCAGTGTCATCAAACGTTGATAAGATCCCCCCCTCAGCCTCCTCTTCTCCAAGCTAAATGGACCCAGATCTCTCAGCCTTTCCTTGTACAGTAGGTGCTTCAGGCCCTTAATAATTTTAGTCGCCTTGCATTGGACCCAGTCTAGTAGTTCCTTGTCCTTCTTGAACTGGGATGCCCATAACTGGACACAGTATTCCAGGTGAGGTCTCACTAGCACAGAGTAGAGGGGGAGGAGAACCTCCCTTGCCCTGCTGGCCACACTCTTCCTAATGCATCCCAGGATCCAGTGGCCTTCTTGTCCGTGAGGGTGCATTGTTGGCTCATGACCACCCTGTTGTCCACAGTACCTCAGCTTTTTCCTCATCTCTGGTGACTGTGTTTCCCTACATCCAATAAAGGACAGAGATTCTTCTTAGCCCTCCAATTGTTGCTAATGTATTTATAGAGACTTTTTAAATTGTATTTTATGTCAGCAGACAGACTCTTCAGTCTTGCATTCCAGTCAATCTTCAATTTATTTGTAAGTCCATTCTTCCAGCTTGATGAGACAGTATCAAAAGTCTTACTAAAGTCAAAGTACATTATATCCACCAAACATTCCTCATTCACTTAGACAGCTATTTCATCAAAGAAAGCTATCTTGCTGGTCATGTGCATGATGTGATTACCTTTTTACCCTTCAAGTAATTGGAATTAGCTTTGAGAAGGACATGTTACATAAGCTCTCCAGAGACTGGGTAGAGGCCAACTGGCTCTAGTTCCAGGTTCTGCCATTTATTCAAAGACAGACATTTGATCACTAGCAGATTCCCACAGATGGAAAATCCATACAAGGAGGCACCTTTCTTGGATGCATCTCTCCCATACTGGTAATGTGGTTGCCTTTGTCTATGTGAGAACATGTGCTTTAATGGAATCAACTTGGTGTCAGAATTTCAAGCAGCATCAAGCAAGCTTCTCTGCATTGGAGAAAATGATCAAATATGAAACTGGTTCTCTGCAAAGATTCTGCAGCAACAAGACCTTTAAACTCCTTGAGGATAAGAAGGGTATGTCCAAGTCAACACAGAAACTCTCAAGATTAAAGAGAGGTAGAAGCTTGTGACTTCTGGACAAAGTTGTCGTCTCCATGAGTAGTTATCCCCCTGCAATATATGTCCAGGGCTTGGCAACAAAGGTGGAGGAACAAGATAAGTTTTTGGCTGGGCATCTCACACCCTCATGTTGAGAACAGAACTATCAAGAGGAAGTGCTAACTTTGATGCTCGTTTCATTGATTAATGATTTGGTGATCTAAACAAATACTCTTATTATCTGTAAGAGCAAATTTTCTGAGACCTTACTACAGGAAATAAACAACAGATAGCAGTTGGCAACTCTTGCCCATATGGGGCAAAATGATTCCTGTGCTGATAGACCTATTTTTTACAAGAGCTTTTCAATTCTCTCAAATGCTAGTTATTTGATGCTGCACAGAAACTGGCATGAATCATCGGGCTATTAGACACATTCTAAGCAGGATATAATGCACAACTGTTCATAGAATCATAGAATGGTTTGGGTTGGAAGGAACTTTAGAAATACCCTACTTAACTGAAATAGTATCTTCCAATCACATGAAAAATACTTTATACATATTCATGTTATTTTTAATTTAATTATATATTTATTCCATTTCATGTTTATGCTACTTTTAATTAAGCTGATTTCTAAATAACTTAGGCAAGTGTATAAATGTGGTCCCCTGTTCTGTGAAAGTGCAATATCTACAGATAACATGGGCAAATTGATGCATTATAGAACTCCAGCACATCATTTATACATGTCAAAGTGTAATAGCATGGGATGCATCACCATAAATCATTTCTCTATTATTTAATACATTGGAAAGGTCACCTCTAGACTTAGGACAATACCAACCATATACTGGTTTTATTAAGTGAGTGATCAAACTAACTGCTGAAAGAGTGCTTTTCACACATTGCAAATGCAGTCTGCTCACCACTTCTTATATTTGTCAAGGATTACTTCTTCACTATAAAAGAATAGTGAGGGACTGGTTGAGGGTGTGAACCTTGGATGTATTGACTATGAGATGGTGGAGTTCAGAGTTACAGGCAGCAGGCACAGGGCCACAAGCAGGATTGCTGCCCTGGACTTCAGAAAGGCCAACCTTGGCCTTCTCAGGGAACTGCTTGGACAAGTCCTATGGGGCAGGGCCCTGGAGGGCAAGGGGGCCCAAGCAAGCTGGAGAATATTCAAACATCATTTCCTCCAGGCTCAGGATCAGTGCATCCCCAAGATCAGGAAATCTAGTAAGAGAGTTAGGAGACATGCATGGTTGAGCAGGGAGCTACTGGTAAAACTTAAGCTGAAGAGGGAAATATATAAAACATGGAAGAAGGGACTACATATATATAGATAGGATGTTGATTACACTGCTTCTAGAAAAGGAGTGGCAGGTTGCTACTAATTAAATGCAAGCTATACATAAGAGAGTGCCTAGACAATTCCAAAGTCCATAGGAACTGATTTATCAATTACACAACTGTATTAGTTCTTGAAAGACCAGCATATAAAAAACAAATTATTTGGATCAACACTATTTGCAATGACCATGGATTATTAAACCGGTTAAAAAGGTATTTTAAGAGGATAGTATCCCTGGATGATCAGCAAGATTTCTGTCTGCTATTAAAAAAACCCTAAACAAACAAACAAACAAACAAAAAAACCACACAAAAAAAACCCAACCAAACAAAACCCCAAAAAACAAACAACCAAATAAAACCAACACAAACCAAGAGAAATGAAGCCGATGTTGAACATAGATTGAATCTTTTTTTTAGTACTCATCTAGTATTAGGCAAAACTTTTCTCTCCTTCAAGAATATTCATACCAGCCTAAACTTGCAGCTATATGGAAGAATATTGCAAGAATGATGTAAGGTATTTTTGGTTCAGTGAAAGTATCAACAGGGCAGGATCTTTTTCCAGCCTTCTGTAGGAAGCTGAGTTTCACCAGATAGAAACTGTTTCTCTAAGCAAGCCTCTCAGCTGCTATTCACTGTCACAGTAGCACACACTGGGCATAAAGTTGTCCTCCAGGTCCAGAATAATCTTACTCTAAAAGAAACAAATTCTTTTAACAAAATTTAAACTACAGCTCATTCTCCTTGTTACAGCAGCTTTAGCACCACGTGGGTTGTTTTGTAGGTTTTTGTCTCTTCTCATACTTCCTTGCTTACTTCTAACCATAGGATTTTAGTGCCTAAATATATGGCTGTTGTAATTTGAGATTTTTACAGTACTTGTGAGAGTCTGCTACTCAATACTCTTTCTCATCAGCATCTAGAGCCAGACAGAATCTAAATTGGTATCTAAATTTTTGCCTCTTTCAGCATCTGATTTCCACCCTTCCCACTTTGTATTTAACTTTTAGATGGACCGTTGGTATTGTTTCTTCTTCACAGTGCCTGCTAATACCCAGTTCAAGGTCACAGCTGGGGCTGTCAGATGTAATCATGCAAATAAAATTTTAGTCAGTGACGTGGTTTCAATTCCTGTCCTTTCTCCTTTTTGTTGTTGTTTCTGAGGGACAATTGTAGTCAGGAAAATGAGACGACCATTGGTTCAATTTTTACAGCTTGCATGATTTAAAAGAGCCTTCTTGGGTTCTGCACTAATCTGGGTATCAGAAACTGGTTCATGCTTCTATAGGTTGATCTAAATACTGTTAGCACTTCTCTTTAAAAGTATCAGGTTCAAACTTGGACTTTGAATTCAACCCTTTGTATTTGTCTAAATGGCTTTCCCTGTCACATTCTGCATATAAACTAGAACAGAAATTATGTGTACCCATCACAAAGACAGTAAAAGAAGTGCTAAACAGGAGAGGTTATATTAGAAGAATTTTATCTTTATAAAAGATTTATAATGAACAAAGATTCTTGCTTTGTATGGAAAAAACAATCAAGGGAACAATTCCACTGATGTAGTCAGTATAATAAGGAGCTTTCTATCTAGATGACAATTTATCTTCCCCAACAAAAACTCGAGTTACACATGGTCTGTTATTTTAATCAGACAAAAAGCTGCATAAATGTGTTTTATTTTAAACATTGAAAATAAGTGAAAGCCTCCCCCAGTTTTCATAGTATAGAGTAGGAAATCTACAGATCTTTCATTATATTTTCATCCAGCACACAGTGGTGTAAATTGTCTTGACAGAAGAATATGAGGCTCAGATAGCTTTAGCAAGTGATTAAAATCCAAGGGAAAGTAGTGATTATCTGAAACACTATTTGTACTTAGTAGGTGGCAATGCTATGTATTTACAATGAAATAAAGGAAGGCCAAGAAAAAAAACAAAACAACAAAAACAACAAAATGAGTCTTTTAAATGTTGGTGAGGAGAGAAAAATGGAAAATCAAAGGAGTTGGTAGTCTTTGAACACACAGTGGTGTTCTTCAAGCAGCTGTTTACATCACCTACCTGCCTTTAGAATTTTTGTAGTAACTTAAATTTAACAGATTCTTTTCTCTGACAAAAAGCAACCTTATTTTACTACAATTTTTTGAGTAGTGGTGGTTTCATATGTTATTAGGCACAGTGATTTCAAGGAAGTGTATGGTCAATGAACTGTTGAGGGTTTTTGTCCAGTACTTCATAACATTCAGCAGAAAGCAACACAAAAATAATTAATTATAAAATTATTATAAAAAGAAGATAAGATTAGAAAGAAAATTGATTATGGATTGCTGAGTGGGGATCTATACTTTCAAGATAAGGCAAATATAGGCTTATGTGAAAAAACCGACAATTTAAAATGCTAGGATATAACTAGATTATATTATATGCATATTCAGACTTTTCAGTGTTGATTACTTGCACAGAGAAGCTAAAGCAAGTGATATGAAATATTTTTTACTTTTAAAAAGCAAAAACTAAATCCCTTCAAATTATGTTCATACTTTATAGTTCATTAATTATTACAGCATATTTGGAAGGTTTATTT
>JANHGL010015186.1:0-23406 GCA_024611195.1 Ceyx melanurus | reverse complement strand
AAAAAATTTTATAAATAAAAAAAAAAAAAAAAAAAAAAAAAGTATTTTAAACATGCTGGTTCAGAGTACATTAGGAAAAAGTTAAATATTAATAAAACATAGGAAAAGGGGGAAAAAACCTTTCCTAATTTTTATTACGAAAAGCAATCCTTTGGACAGGATAACTTAAGCAAGGAGTAGTATACCATACACATTATATTTTTTAGTGTCTATTAAAGCTGAACAAAGTTAGAAGGTTGAAAGATAATGCTTAAAGAGAAATAAAATCTCTTAGGCTACATCTACATTAACAAATCAAAAAGGTTTATGATGGAGGAGTCCAAACACTGAGGTCTAAAAGTATGAGGTGCACATTGGCAACCTGTCAGACTTCCAAAGGCAGGATACAGGTGAGACCTGTTGGGAACAGCCTCTGCACCCCTGTAACCACTGAGCTCTCTCTTGGGAGTTGATCCGGGCAAAGTGCTGGATAGAACAGACCAGATTCCAGAAGATTGTGTTTTTACAGTCCTGTTCCTATGTCTGGATGTATCTGAAATCACTGTATCTGAGCATTATAAAATACATTGAAAATATAGTTTCAAAACCATCACCTTGGAAGAACAAACTTTATCTAAAGTGATTGTGTGATAGAGAATGCTTTTTTTTTTTAAGTGTAAAACAGCATTTAAAAGTGTAAGCATTATTTGCTATATAAATCAGTGACATACTTAGTTGCACCATCATCATATGTTCCCATTAACACTATTGTTCCATCCTGGATGGACTTCAGGAATTCAATGAATGGGGCTACATCTGAAAAGAGAGAGAACACGAAACTAGTAAGAAGCAGCCATTCCATATTTAAGCACCTGCAATGCCTTCCTGCAAAGACATTCTTTCAAGAATAAATGTACTTATAAATTTATAAAAAGATGCTAAGTGGGAGAAAGATAAAATGCATCACAGAGAATTCTAATTTTATAGGAAGAGTTTAATTTATATAGTGTAAAGATGATCACTGATGGAAACTACTCAGCAGAAAAAGTGTGTTTGATTAATTATACATTCCCTTCCACATCAACTATTTGTGTTCCTTCAAAGCTGTACTCTCTTCGTAATTACAGAGGTAAAGGTGACTTGGTCTAGGTGATCCTGCTTTGGCAGGGAAGTTGGACTAGATGATCTTCTAGGTCCCTTCCAACCCCTAACATCTGTGAATCTGTGAAGCACTTCTTTAACTATCAACTTAAAAAACCATAGGAAATGGAGACTGGAGAAGACGGGGAAAAACAAAACCAATAAAAACACCTCATGGTATTTAACTTGTTTCTCTCTAACCAGCTAAGGCAACTGCAACTGGTACCTACCTCCTCCCCACATGTCAAAGAACTTAGTGTCTAATGGTTCTCCTGTTTTACCTGGAGAAAAAGAAATATTTTGTGTGAACTATAGCCAAAATTCTTCCACAGACAACACGCCCAACTTCTCTTAATGACTCTTTCAGTGACAATGCTGTAGAATATATAATATAAATCAATTACTATGGTAACTCTTATCTTTTATGGAGATAGCTCCTTAAACAGCATAATACTTTGTGAAAAGGTGCAGGAAAAGGTAAGAGGAAAAAAAAAAAAAAAAAAAAAGAGAAGCAGCAAACTTCTGACATTGCTTCAAGCAGAATATAAAATAAACCAAAAAGCCTAAAACCTCTAAACCAAAAAAAAAAAGATAATTCCCTTCATATATTTGCCTTTAAGTTATTTTTGCAAAAATAGTACTGCTACAGGTTGCCTCTAGGCCACATGGAAAGTGAGAAAGATTAAAATATCACTGCATGTTTGACTATAGACTGGAAATCTAAACATCCAGAACAAATGGAAGAAGTAATACAATAATCTCATTAGCTTTTTTTTTTCTTGCTTTTTTTTTTTTTCTTTTTAACCTATGCCATCTACAAAGATAGAATGTAGAGTTTTCTTTTTAATACATTTAAAGTTTGGAAGACAGGGAGAAAGACTGACAGCTATATAATAAAAAGGTAGGTATTTTGGTTTTGAACATATTGAAACAATTTAGGAGGGCAAAACAGGATTAAGTGAATATTGTTCAAGTCATGCTTTAGATGATGGAAACCTGAGTACAATCCAAAAATAACATGCATTTATACTGCAGTGAAATGACCAAGTGCTATCTCAGTGCTACAAGGAATTGCTTCCTACACATTGAGGACAAAACTGTCAGTACTAATATTCAGCTCAGCTTTCAAGGTGACACACAGGTAAGTTCATCTGGTTTTAATAAAAGAAGCCTGAACACTATCACATAACATGATGTATTTAGAAATAAGATTAGATATGGACTATATTCTGATTTCAAGCTAGGAAATAAGGAGCTGGTCTTTTCATGTAGTAGCAGAATTGTTAAGTAAGTTTCACTGAAAGAATTTAGGCTACAAAGTTTTACTAGTGGTGGCAACACAGTGTCAAAAGAAGTAACATGCACATCATGTCTTTTAGCCCCTTCTATGTGCATTAGGAATTCAATTAGGATGTAACACTGAGATAGTGATTGACATTATCTCAGTATAAATATGTTGACTACTTAATTTTCTCCTCCTGATGGCCTTTTGCCATCCCTTAGTATTTCACCTTAAGTTTTAGAAACAATTTGAAAATGAAGCAAAAAAGCTGCTCACTTGTCACTTACCATTAACCAAAGCCACATTTATTCCTCTGCCAACATTATTTTTAACTCCACTCATTAAACTGAAAGAAAATAAACAATTTCATTTAAAATAGGACAACTTTCTGATGCAAAATATTTTTTAAACTGGATCAAATTTTAATAGATCCATAGTTGAAAGACCACATGTTCTTGGGTACTTAAATGAAGGAAAACCTCCATGAACTAATAATCTGTGCTGTTATGGCACCACTGAATTGAGAAGAATAGATCAAATATCCCCAGGTCTATCCATTTTATTTGATCACTTCGTTGCTTAATCATCTTGATTTCAAAGTATGTGTATATTAAAAGTGTTTCTAATTTGGATTATGGCTTTTCAATATAGAAGAACAAGGCTAGAAAAACAGAATTGCTATCGGCCATCAAAGCAGCTTTTTAATTATGAAGTAAAATTGAGAAATTAAATGTGTTCTGAATGGTTCTGAGCATCACCTTTAGTGCTCTCACATAAACAAAGTAACATCCTGAAGTTTAAAACCAGAATGAAAACCTATGCTGTGAATACCTTTATCAAATTATGGAAACTTGTCCCTGCTTACTTATCTTCTAAGTATGAAGAATATAAAGTAATCAGAAAAAAGAAGTTTTGTAGGAGTGAGTTCACAAAATATCACTAAAAAAAAAAAAGAGCTACTGAAGAGGTAGTAAGTTCTTTCAGAGCTCAGAGGTACTACTTCACACACTTGAGATCGCTTTTGCACTAGGGGAGATGCTGCAGGCTGCAATGTGACAGCTTTCCCACACGAGGGCAGCCGTTCATCAGTTTTAGAATTCTTTAGCAATTTACAATCAACAAGGTATGGGAGCTTTTGAAAGAGAAATTAAACATCTTATTAGCAAAGCAGGAGATAACATTAATTAAGATTTTCTGATGGGCGTTTAAATGACATTATAAGTCCTCCTCAGAAGGAATTCAGAAAGATGGAAACTGAACTTAGAACTCCAATAGCCGTGCACTAAGGTGGGTGCTAGCATTGCAAGGATAAAGATTTCTTGTCAGCAACTACTTTCTTTTCATCACTGTCTTCAGTGAAATATCCAAGTAAACGATTTATTTTAGAGGGGGATGGGGACAAGAACAACAATCTATTCTTAGTTAATCAGTAAGTGAGACATTAAAAAAAAAAAAGTCCCCAAAACCTGCAATCCTGGAGTTAAAAATATTACTTGCACTTCCCCAACTTTTGATCAGTGAATCATCCTGTCTTCACAGATAGTAAGCTTCCTAGCAACCAGAATGAGACAGCAGTAAGTTTTCTAACAGGAAAATAATATGCAGAGATTTTAGGTAAGACTGTCAAAGTGAACCAGTGGTAAGAATGGAAAGCAGAACCTAGCAGCTTTTACTTAGTATGTGCTCTCAGACTACACTGTGATGCTTTGGTGCAACCTCACTCCTACACAAGTGAACAAGCTTCAGGGCAGTCAGCCTCACAAAAGCATGGCTTGAAATTTGAGTGGTGCTCATGTTTCTACTAATACAAAGCAAAGATGCTGCATGAGTTTAGTTGCCAGAGAAGAAAGCTCCTATTTCTACTTTGCTACATCTTAATTCCTAGAGTTAGTGCTAAAAAATACATTCTTCTCTAAGACTAGAAGACTATTTACAGAGTAGCTTCAGAGAGTAATGTGATGGAATATGTAAACCAATACCCTATTGTCTTACAGATTAATATCCTTTTTACTATATTCCATGGAGTTATTTTGTTCACAGTCAAGTTGCATTTGCTCTAGAATTCATTAGCACTAAGGACTGTAACCTGCTATCTGAACCACTCTGTACTGAGCTGACAAACAGCTACACAGGAGTAGTGTAAATGCAAATAGAAAGCAAATATTTGTAAGTATTTTTAAAATCTCCTTCCTGATAATAAAAAAATCTCCTTCCAACAAGACTTATGTCTTTTCCAATATGTGACATGAAAAATGCAGCAGACTGTGGCACACAAAGTTGGACACCCTGGGTGCCAATGAGCAGAAACTACCTAAAAGCAAAGAATCAAAGAGCCTAAAATAAATATTAATATTCCCATTATGGAGACTACTGAATACATACAGTTAATTACTCTATGCACTGTCTTACTGTGTTAAAAATATAGTTATTATAAATACAAGACAAACTCAGAACTGAACTGTGTTTCAGGCAGTTCCTTTCCTCATTTCACAATTATTTTAGGTTTATTAACTTTAGCACAATCAAATAACTGCTGACTACTAAAATACTAAATTTTTTCCTGTTGTCAAACTGTTTGCAAAACAAAACCTACAAAGAATCACTTAAACTACAGATTCTGTGTGTGAAGTGATCCAAAGCAGCATTTGAAAAAGACACTCAGAGACCACAGGTAAAAATACTTACACGTTGTCTTCTACGCAGATTTTAGGTCCAACTACATTCGCTGCCCCACTTGCCATTTTAAATGCAAAATGCTTTTCAGGACAAGCTTTAGAGATCCCACATTTGTATCTTGGAGGTTTTGTAGCTTTCAAAAGGAAATACAACAGGATTTTAGAGACAGGACCACAGGTAGGCTGACAAATACCAGTTAAGTTTTCTGAAGGAATTCAAGAAAAAGAGCAAAGACAAACAGGATCTCAGCTGCAGTTTCATAGCAGCTGAAAATAATCTGGATTTCTGCAGTACCTCATTATTCTATTTCTTGTTCTCACCCTGCTGCTTGCTCTGGCACTGTCATCAAAAGCCTCAAGACAAACTACAAATGAAATGCTGTCAAAAAACAGACTTTACCAGAAACTTGGGAAAATCAGGAAAAGAGGAAAATTAGTTTCCGATTGCATTTAAAGTGTAATTATGACTTTAACTATGAAAATTCAACAGTCTTTCTGTTATTAGCAAAAGCAAGTCACAGCAGTAACACATGCAGATGAATACTCACAGCGTGCAGCTGCATCCAGTGCTGATCTAGCTAAAATGCAAAAGGAAAGTTTTAGAAGATGTTACTATTAAAGTGTCATCTGCTACAAAATATCCTATAGATTTAAATTAAACATTAACCTTTATACTGTAGAACAAAGAATGTGATCAGGAACCACATTTTGAAGCACTACCTGAATTTATGACTCTCCAATTAACATGAATATCCATGGAGATACAAAACCACCAAGGATTTGTGGAGTGTGGGCACTGAAGTGAAACAGATTCCCTTCTTACAGCTTCACTGGGATAGGGTTCCTTTCACCTGGAAAGCCTACAACTGGTGTATTTGAGCCCAAACATTCATGACTCCCTTTCTTGGGACAGAAATCACAGAATAACTATGGTTGGAAAATAAATGTCAAGTGCAGGGGGATGATAATTTTCCTAGTCCTGCTGGCCACACTATTCCTGATCCAGGCCAGGATACCATTTGCCTTCTTGGCCACCTGGGCATACTGCTGGCTCGTGTTCAGCTGGCTCATGTTCAGCTGGCTGTCCATCAGCACTCCCAGGTCACTTTCTGACAAGCAGCTTTCCAGCCACTCAGCCCAGAAAGACACAAGTGACCTCATCTTGCACATATCTACAATATATCTCTAATACTTAGTGACACCCCATCTCTTCAACGACTATAAATACACCTCCTGTGACTGGTTCACATGGTGGCTCAAACTGTAGTAATCTGGAGTTAAATAACATGAACCCTCCCCATGTACCTAAAACTGGGGACTTCTGTAATGAAAAATCCTTTGAAGAAAAAGCTGGTTCAAAACACGGACTCGTATTTTCAAATCCTCCTTTCCTGTGTAGAATCTGGACACATCTGAAATGTTTTGATTACTGTATCTTCTAACTGTACTTGAAACTGTACTGTGCACGTTAAAAAAGCCCACCCAAAGCATAAATATTCAATTGCTTAAGTAGCAAAAGGACAGAGTGTAGATTTACAGAAACATGATTCAAGTCACCTACTTTACAATTCCAGACTAAGGCTGTAAATATCAGTAAACAGAAAAAGAAGGTAAAAATATACATACTTGGGTAAGCAAAAGAATAAAACTTGAGAGTAGGTTAAATACAGAAAATAAGTTACTACACACATTGTATATGTTTTATATATATAAACCCCAAGTAACACATTAAAAATAAACACAAAAATCTTAAGTGTATCAAAGTCAAGCTTAAAGCAAAATAAGTATGATATTCTTGTTTGTGATTCTCCTATATATTAAAATATGTCTGGAGAAAACAAAGTAATTACTTACCAAATATGTGTCCTAAGTTTGCATCCATTTTTATTTCAAACACTTGAGATATGACATAAAACGTGAATAAAAATATTGCTACGACCACTACCAGCTTTGCAGCACCTATTCAGAAGCAGAGAAAAGATTCAAAACATGCAATTAGTAACATTAAATTTACCAAAATTAATACATGAGAATTATGCATCAGAATAAGGTGAACTCAAAAACAGGATGATCATTTCTGGACTCACTGAAGAGAATAAATCTGCCAGAAATGGACATTATAATGTAGGATTCAATTGAGCCAGTCCATCAGGTGACTACATCAAACAAACCCTGCTCTCAGCTTTATGCATCTTCATGCTTGTCTGACACCTCAGTTCACCAGCTCGGCTCAGCAGCCAGGAGAAAACACAGATTTCTCCATGAAACTCCAGCTTGACAAAATCAATCAAACTGATCTAACTGGTTGCTGTCCAAAAAGGAAATTCCCACATTCCACTTTCTTGTTCTTAGCTGTCTGTACCTGTTCTCTCACTGTTCACAAAGAGACCTCTTCTTTGTTTGGTGGTTTGGGGTTTATTTTTGGTGTGTTTTGTTTTTGGTTGGTTAGGGGTTTTTTTTGTGTTTGTGTTTATTGTTTTGGGGGGTGGTGATGTTGTGGAGTTTTTTAGGTTTGGTTTTTTATTTGGTCTTTTTTTTTTGATTGGTTGGTTTTATCCTTCCACTCCTCAAACTGAACTACCTCTATCTTAACATATGGACAAGACTGAGTAATTAGGGATCTGTTCACATACTGTAGTTTGGCTGCTTAGTCAGTCAGTTCTGAACACTATTTTTTTAAAAAAACCCAAAAAAATAAACAAACCAACCAACCCAAAATAATTAAAGATAAATTAACAATTTTAAAAGCTACATTAATAAAAAGCAGTACCTCTCCTCTCTCCCTTTTTAATACATTGAAGCCTCATGTAGCTTGAAGCTTTACAGGTATAACTTTCTCCAGTGCTGTGATCAAACAAGCTCCTGGGAGAAGAGCTGGAGGAATCACACAACCATAACAATCTCCATCTGAAATGGCAGTGCCACATACACCCAAGTTTTATGAACCCTGACAATTCTGTAATTTTCAATAGATTTTTACAGAACACCCCACTCTTAGCTTAATGTAAAATATCAACTGACATAGTAGAAGTGAGGGGAGGAGGCATCTGATCAATGTCCTGTCTTCCTGTCTCTCTACAGTATGTCAAACTGTTTGAAAGAAATAGCCTTAGACTATTTCTTTCACTATTTCTGAACACTTCAGGTGTTCAGATTGCCAGCCAAATAAACCCATCTGAAAAAAAACCCCAAACTTATGTACTCCTGCAGATCTCAGACTGCTGCTGTGATGGGCTGTTCAGAAAACCTAAAAATAGACAGATTACTCAGCTTTCAGAAGGATGAGAGATGTAAATCAATCCTTCCAAAAGGCTAAAAAAAGATAAGGGGATAGAAAAAGAAAAATATGAAGAAAGAAATACAAGGGTTTTGTTTCCTTGGCCACGCAGATACATTCTTAATTTTAAAATATTATGCTGGGACTCCAAGGATTATTGCCCTTGAAGGGAAATGAACCACATGTAAGCACTAAAGCAAACAGATGATGTGAACATATGTTAAGGAGTGGAGAGAAGGTTTTCAAAACAATACTGCTTAAAAAGGCAAGACAGTACCAGATTTTGGAATGTGTCATCTAGCAAATGGCATTTGGAGAGCATGTTCTTTCAGTAGATTGTAGGTGAGATGAACAAGAATTCCATCTGAGCACTAACCATCCCCTCCACTCTATATCCTGAGCCTTTCGACTGAACTCCGAGTGCTCCTTCTAAGGGAGAGGCAAGAAATCTCCTAAAATCTTCTCTTAGCCCTTGAACCAAAGTGTTTGCTGCAGGTTAACCATTTGGCCATATCTTGTGAGTTTTAGCAACACAAGCAGACAGATGGAAAAGAACAATGGTTTGGAAAAGTCATTTTCAAGGTCATTTAACCACCTTTTAAAAACTGCAGGATATTCCAGCTCTTTATCAGATTTACTTTGGCAGGTTGGTCCCAGTTACACAATCTGAGGTTAATAAAAAAAAGCTTTAGAAGTAGTAACAAAAATCAGCACTAGTTCCATACATTAAGAAGGTTAATGTGCAACCCTCTTGACAAAGGAGGTGTCATTCTCTCCTAGAAGAGCCAACAGTTGCTCCTTATGCAACATAACACTACAATTTCTGATAAAAGTGCAATGCATCAGAAACTCAAAACCATTGAATTGCCACACAGGCTATTCTAGTGCAAGGAAATGTCTAAAATAGCATTGGCTTGCAGTGTCATACTGACAAAGATCTTATTTTTGCCACTACTACACCTTGTGCCAAGTATAATCAGCTTCTCAAATGCTGTACTACAGTAACTCTGAAAAAGGCTTTTACAGTTTTCAAGCTCCCAGGAACCATTCAGGAAAATTCCTGTATTTCAGACACCATATTATAATAGTGCAGAGCACAGCTGCTTGCTCTCAGAGCATCCCAAATTCCAAATGAGTTTCATTAACATCAATTAAACAGCAATGTCTGTTATGCTAGTCAAATTTAATTTACAACATTGTCACAATTTGTTAAAGCTGTCTAGAGCCTTGTTTCACAAGTGACAGAAGTCTGGTTTCACTGACTGTATTTACCTGCTATTCTCATTTTGAGTCTTCAGCCAGCTAATGACACCAGTGCATTAAAAATAGCCACCTAGGGAAAAAGCACATAATTGTAATTACAGCCAAATAAGAGCTTTATGATGACTTAACAATAAAAAAAAATAATGGATTTTCAAGCCAACAACATTAATTATGATTGTCCTGAATACCTAAATCCTCATGCTTACAGTAAAGAGAAGAAGATTTAAGACTGGCTCTGATGTATTGCTTTCATTTGTCACTCACAGCAGCATCCATAAGTCACATGATGGTCAGTGGTGACAGAAAAACCAATCCTGGAACTGGGACTATATCAGAATACCCTGAAAAGCACAGCCTATGAGCAAACACCATGTGAGCACCCAGAAGTTTCTTCTTGAAAAGAGCTTTCCACCACTGAAAATCAGAACAGCCACAGCCTACACAGAGCCTGCTCAAAGGCTGCCACCTATTCCTCCAGCAGCCCTTTGTTCCCTGGGCTGTGCCCCATCTCTTCCCTCTGCCTGCAGAGCCATGGCCATGCCAACAGCAGGTTGGTGCTGCCCCCCGTCTGGGCATCTTCCAACTCATCTCCCCCAGTTCCTGATTCACAAAGCACAAGGTGACCAGGTACAGCCACTTGACAACCCCAGCACTGACATGGGATCAATGCAAATCAGGTTGGGAAAACACTGTTATCTTAACTGAGGATATACCACAGATCTATTGGAAATGCAATAATTTGTTTTACAACATTTAAGTAAATTAAGCATGTTGGTTTTTTTAAATAGGAATTTGCTTGAAAACAGTATGCTACCTGAACTGTTCCATTTCATCTAATTTTAGCACCATAATTAAGAAAAAGCCCTCAGTTATTTTCAAAAACACATGAAGCATTCAGTCTGTAATCAGTACTTCCCTTCTCCATTAAAAAAATAAAATAAAAATCTGAATTTCTATTTTGCTGCAAAACTGCCTATATTTAGTATTAAAAAAACCCACAACTATTGGTATTCAAGGATCCTCTTGGATCATCTCCAACATTTTGAAAACATAATAAACTATCAATCTAATCCAAGTAGCTGCTGCACACCCCATCAGAAAAGCTACAGAACCTCTAACACTCTGCAATCCTATGCCATGGTTTTGAAGACCATCAGAAACATGACGTTTAGAAATTATTTGAAAAACTATTGTTACTAGAAGTCAGGAAACGCAAATCATTTGAAGATGAACCAAAACCCCCATGTAGTTCTCGTGGCCTGTGCTAGGGAGGAAAAACTGCTGTTACACAAACAACCTTTTGCTTTCACTTGACTCGGTATCTCTAAGTTCAGTGGTTTGTGTCCAGATCCTCTTTGCCAAAGACAAAGGCACTGTGCTCTACTGCTTGAAGTTTCCAAGAAAATGGTCAGAAAACAAACAAACAGGAAAAAAATACAAGTATAAAAATATTTATTTCTACACATTAAGAATTTGAAAATAAATAGCAACAAAGTCTGAAAAACAGACAAAAGTTTTTGAATGCTAAGGCTGTACAAGGGAAATCTCATGGTATATTATGGACATTATAGACCCATTATATTTATGGCCACATCTATTATATCTATAGATAACTTCTTTCAATGAAAGTATTTATCTGCCTTACAATAAAGGCAAAAAGAATCTGCCAGAGCAGATAAACTCTTTCCCCCCGCAAAGTCTGCGAACAGAATTATTCTAAGCTCCTTTCCCTCCCCCTTCCCGCCCCCAGAAATTTATCAACGTTAAAATAAACACCATCTGACGTTTTAACATCCACTAGATTGTTTTAAATCAGCACTGAAAAACAAATTTCCTCTTTTGGTTTTATTGCAAACAAAACCACATAACTAATTCGTAGCATGAAAGCAAGAATATGAACAAAACCAAAAAGCAGAGACTAGGATCAGCCTTGGGTGCAGGACACCTTCATCCCAACACCCTCATCCAACCATCTCAGCAATCACTATTTGTTGCAAACAGCAAATACACAATGGATAAGATGAGGGTTTAAGTGTTAAGTTTTTTATTTTAGAAAAAGTAAAAGTATGTTATGCCTCAGCTCAAAAGGAAATTTAAAAATGACTTAAGAGATTCTTTTCCTAAATTACAGCATGCCAAAAAATTGTGGGTTTTGATCTAGAGCATAATTGCAAGAATGATACAGTACAGATAAATGCTGCAGCACATTTTCCAGCTGCAAGATAATTTATGAACACCAAGTCCTTTTCCTATACTGTATTATCTTAGAATTTTTTTTTTCAATTCAAAACAGAACAGAAATAAGAGAGCCCATAAGTCCTTATGAATGCTAAAAAAACTATTACTCCACATCATGTTAGAATTCATAACTGGAATTACAGAAGTGATATAAAAAATTATTTGGAATTTCTAATGGTGTGTATTTTAGAATAATTAAAATAAAGCAAAAAACCAACAAAGAATACAGGATCACAACTGAGCTTGCTCAGATTCAGATGCACAAAAACAACAATCCTTTGATTTCTTTAGGAATGTGCTAAAAAAACCCACAATCAGTGTTTTCCTTCTAACTGATATAAGATTCCAACAAGCAGAGGCTGCAGAATTACAACCTAAGTATCTTCTTGACTTATGTCTAGTAATATAATTAATTGCTTTGTTAGTGCAACAACATATCTCTGTCACAAGACTCACGCTTATCATTTATTAGTCAGACTGAGGCAGGAGATGCAGCCTGTAGCAGGGTCTATATGCAGTTCTCTGATGAGTACAGCAGAACCCCATACAGATTCCAAGGCCAAAGAGAACACCACAAAACACATAACAGAAGCAATCAACATCTACAAGGCACAAAGTATACCAGCTGGTTTTGGGTAGCATGATATTGTATGACTGTGAAACATGGCTTTGCTTTATCTTCAGGTTGTTTTCTTAGTGCAGAACTTGAGGTTTATCAGGCAAGGTCGAAAATTTGGGCAGTGTAAAGAAACAAAAAAATTTCCCTCACAAGCAGTGCCAAGTGCCTTGAAACAAGATACTCACTGAAGAACCTAATACCTGTGCCTTCAGACATTTGTTTTCCTGTCTAAGAGTTGGTACTCCCCAGGGTGGCCACTGGAAAGAGAGGTGTGATGGTTCACATCTATCACAGGGAGCAGTGAAAGGTGCTCTAAGTCAGAATAAATTCCAGTGACAATCAGCATAATCGAGTGCCTGCACATGGCACATGCATCCTTTCACAAGACGAGTATCATTGTGAATTTCAGCTATTCTATTAAACTTATGATATTCCTATTTGTCAAAGGAATCCTGTGCAACTCTGTTAGCCTGGAAGACCGTGCTCCTCTTCCCCTGTGATCTGTGTACAGTGCTGAAGTTGTGGCCATGTGTTCTCTCTCAACAACCACATCTGTCAAAGAGCCTTCTGAACCCCTCTGCTCTCCTCACCAGCTCACAGGAGCCAGCATTCAGGAGAACAATCAGTGGCAGAATACTGAAGACCAGTGACCTCTCAACTCCAGTAAAGCAAGCTGAATAAAGAGCACAAAGCTGCACAGAGGTTGCAGTCTACAGGCTGGTTGAGTCAGGCCTCTTGTCAAGAGCTGGTGGATATTTTTCTCCTGAGGCTTTGATGATGCAAACCTTCAGCTGAGCTCAGCCAGCTCTGCTGGTCCAGAGAGATGGAAAAAATGCTGTAGGAAAAGCTGTGAAATATTGAATAGTAGAAAACAAAGAAGGGAATGCTTTGTTAAATGGAAGTAGAAAGTCCAGTTCCCCACACGGAGTTGCACCCCTATCCATGCAGAAGGAGTTATTTATCCTGGATGCTCACTTCTAGGGAGTGGGTATGTGGAAAGACAGTTGGAAGATGAGTTTACTGGGTTTTTTTTCCTGTTCATCGTTGTGTGTTGTATTTTGTCCCAAGGCAGAGTCAATTTCCAGATGTGATTTCCAGTCATTCCAAGCAACCCCCAACAGCCCAAAATACATTGGGCAACATAACAAAAATATTAGAAAAACAGAATATTGCCATTAAAAATAAATATATATATATAACTCTGCTTGACTATATAACTTGTTGACTACCTTGTGTGGGGATGACAAAATGAACACAGATTGACAAATTCAGCACACACCCACATGGCTACTGTCTGTATTTTGATATATACTAAAACCAGCCTCCATCAGTAAAGCAGCAGATAGCTGCTTTTCAAAGTGACCTGTGTCTCCTGAACAAACTCTACCTAGTACTTTGCATGGGGAGCTTATAATGTAACTTCATTTAGAAAAACTATGAGCCTATAATCCTAAAAAAAGATAATAATTAAAAATATCACATTTTATTAAATGATCTAAAGTTCGTAACATTCAAAGACTGAATTATTTCCAAATTCAGCTATTAAATAGGATGGCTATCAAGCAAGTCTTCTTCCTACAATCAAAGTGCATGAGGAAAAATTCCTATTAATACAGCCACACTGATACAACACTGAATGAAGTCCAGATTTCAGTTGAGATTTCAGTCCCGAGCTGAACGCAATTCAATTCAATCAATTCCTTATCAGCCTTGCTCAACCCTCCTCCCAGAGATGGTGATGTGTGGCACACAGTGTAGTGCACATGGCTCTTGGGCACAGCCTCTGCCCTGCTTTACAATGAGTGAAAGCTTTGGCCACTTGCAACATAATTCTGCCTATGAGGGGTTTTCAAGTATGATCGTAACAAATGTTTTTATGGATAATAAAAAGAAGCAGACTAATCAGCATGCTTTCTCAGAATAACAGTATTTCCATTATCAATTTGATAGCGTGCATACATTAAATTTATTAAATGGGCACACAAAACCAAGAAAGATGAGAGAAATTAGAAGGTCAAGATCATTTTCAATTCAGACCTTAGTTGTTTGGAAAAAAAGACCCAAAATCAACAACTATGTTTAATAACACAGAAAGTAATACACTTCAAAGCAGACATCGCGTGTGGCAAATGAGGCAGCAGTAATGAAGAAAAGGATCAAAGGGATTGTAGCAGCTCTCTAATACTAGGGTCAACAACATCCTACCACTGCAAAAGACCAACTGCTCATTGGGAACTGTACCAGCAGGATTGCTGGGTGTGAAACAAAAATAAAGTTTTCTGCTCTGCCTACAAAAAATAAATACATCTCTGCTTTATGAGCTGTCTAGACTTTCAACTGAGACCCATATATAGCTTTTCAAAGTCTACCTTAAAGCAATAAGCCCCACGTGGAAAAACCTAGATAACAATGACATGACCTAAACAAACCAACCAAGGGCTAAAAGAATCATGTTTGCTTTGCTATGAACTGTGAAAGTTAAGAGAGAAGTAAGGAATGGAAAGTTTTGTCTCTTTCTTCCAATGTATAATTGAAAAAATGTTTTAAAAGATGCCAAGGAAAACTCTTCTCAGCATCCACTGCTTACCAACTCGTGGCTATAATGCTGATGTAAAACAACTTTGCAGCTACATGGATAAACAAGACACACAAAAGAAAGCAGTAAATCATCATGAAGTCTGGAAAAATACAAGAGATGGATTTTCCTAATCTAGGTACAAGGTGCAAATTAGTGTTCCCTTCAATATTAACCCCATATTTCTACACTGTTATATGCAAATCTGTATCCAGCTATGCAATTCTAAATCCATATCAGTCTGAGATGCTTTGAATTAAATTCAGAAGGAAATTTTGCCCCCAGACAGGGTTTAAGAGTTTGTATACTTTAAAAAATGGTCAAATATTGTTATATCTGTTATTATGTGTATTTACTATCTATTAATATGAACAGCATACCAACTACACTGTACAAGCATTCAAAAGTACTTAGTACCAAAAAAAAACAAAAACCCAAACCAAACAAACTTGAGCTTTTTATTTCTGAGTCATGAGTAGATTAGGACATTTATTTTTTGCAGCACAAACTGCCCTTCCTCAATGATTAGCAGATGCTTTTTTTTTTTTCCTGTCAAAAAAACAGCAGAAAAAAAAAAATTAATTGTTTTACCTTTTCATACCTGGCAAAATGCAATCAGTGAAACAACAGTTTGTTTAATCCAGCCTCTGATTTCAGTCTGTTGTTTTGAAGCAGCTCAGAGCAGTGGTGGCTTTCTACTCTAAATTACACAGTACATGAGATACGTCAGAGACAGCATTAGCTATTCTTATGTGAGCTCTGGTTTTAAACCAGTGGTTGTGCCAACCTCAATTACATGCCATGGACCAACAGCTGAGACAGTCAAAATCATTCCAAGTCTAAATCTGAGTAGGAATCTAGGCTTCCAATATGATAATTTCATTCAAATACAAGATAAATTTCCTCTCCCAGACGATTGCTTCCCCTTTTGCCAGGCCTCACATAGTTTTCCCAGCATGTTTACAAAATTCATTTAATTTGAAATGGATGAAGAGCACACAGAGAAAAGAATAACATATTTTTTTTAAGTTACCTAATGTGCTTCAATTTTATTGTATAATCATGCACCATTTCTGATGTGTGATCCCGAGGCACTGATCTGCTGAGTGATCCTACAGGCACTTCAACATCTATTTGAATTGCTTGTGGATACGACAGAACTCCACAGAGGCAAAAGGTCTGTCCACACAGAACAATTTACAGACTCCTAGATATGTTGGTTGTTTGGGGTTTTTTTCATCCTTTGAGACAAACACTACCATAAGTGTTATCTCCTTACAGAAATGATACCACCTGAATTGTATTAATCCACATAAAATTCAGCTTGGTGTTCCGACAACACTGAATTAGACTCAAAAGTGTTTGCTTGCTGAAATGAGGTTTTATTTTACTTCCATCAACTGCAAGTGAATCCCACATAAATTTAGCAAATGAAACTCCAACTTCTTGAAAATTAAAAATAGGTAATTCAGCTACATTTGCATGCCCTGTGTCACAAATACTGCTACTCCCTAAGAACAGAAATATGCACCAGAGGAAACATTTTTTGCCAGTGTTTTCGATACCTGATGTGCAAAACAAACGTTTCTCAAATGGCACTTCAAATCGCTGATGATGCAAGCTTTGCTAGTGGCATCAACCCAGAACTTTCATCTTAGCAACACAAAAACTAGTCAGTCTCAAACACAGAAAAATTCTCCTGAATCCTGGGAAGCCTGAGGTAAAAGTGCCATGGCATTCTTCCCACTAAGAAAGAAACACAATCCACACTCCTTCTGCAATTAAAACAACAACCTCTAAAAATGAAACCTCAAATACCCAGTCCATATTTTGAAGACTCTTCCTAGATATCACACAAAATTTACTGGTCCATATATTTTTAAATGGCATTTAATTTACTGTCCCTAAAATCCATACTACTAGTATGTGATGAACTGTACCACTGCTGCTGATCTACCTATTACAGATCTTAGCCCTGTATTTCATAGGGTTAGATAAAAATCACTCAAAAATTCAGATAGATAAAATCCTCAAGGACAAATCACTGAACGTCATTCACCCATTTGCTTTCCAATTTTATCACAGGGAAGTACATGAATCTCACAATAGAGATAGAAGAGTGAGTTTTAACATTTCCTTCTGTCAAAAGATGAGCAATATCATAACTGAAGTACTGCTGCAATTGCCACTTCTTCAGAAGTTCAAGACCACTGATTTGTTTTCTGTCCCGTTTTTATGTTTTTTCAAGGAATAAATTACCACCTTAATTTCCTAAGACAACAGATTCTGTTCAGTCTTTCCACAACAGGGAGGAGTAAAAGTTTTGCAACACATTTATCTGCAAGATTACCAGGTCTCACTCAAAACAAGGTGTTTCCAGAATCCAGCAGACATTTCAAAAGCACAAGAGCTTTCACATCACATCATTGTATCAAAACAAAAAATCATGGTTGTTATCAGAACAATGCATCACTACCATGCATCTTACCCTGCCCTACACAGCAATTCTCAACAGAACTACCACACAGAACAGTCTGAAGAACAATTAAAAGATATATAATCACCGTAGCTTGATATAACCACAGAATCCCTGCAGAGATTTCTTTGAGGCTACAGCTACTGTTGTCACTTCATGCTGGGGCCCATTCTAAACAAAGTTATCAAGCAAGCAAGCAGAACAGGAAAGGAGCATTACAAAGACTTCCTCTATTGGGCTCAAGCCTACTGCAGGAAAAACAGCTTCTCTGCACTATTCTCCCCAGGCCACCAGACTAGATAGTGGCTTTGAAACACCAGAGTGAGATCAACTTAGGAGATTCATTCACTGCACAAACCACCATCTCAACCTCATCACAGAGCTGCAGTCTGAGACCATAGACACACAAGGTATGGAGCTCCTATATACTTCAGAAGGCAGAGAGGATCAAGGGCACCAGAAGTGGCAAGGGACATTACCACATGTTGCTGACAAGCAAACAAAAACTAAGCAAAAGCCCCCAAACTATGCTACTACCAAGCATTTAAGTGCAGTATCAGAGGTTATGGCTGAGTGACTTTAAACCTTTGCTCAGTAGCAAGCCCATCTCACCAGGAACTTGATAATGTGCTTCTGAAAGCACTCCCTGGTGACAGCCACTGTGCAGAGCACTGCTGGGACCTCTCCCTCATCTTGAGGAGATGAGAAGGCACGCAGACCAGCCTGGTTGAACAGAGCCTTCACTCTATTTCCACTGCTTGCTATTGGGAAAGGAAAGCAATGCAGATAGTGATGGGTCAGAGCACATGTCTTATGAGGAGTGACTGAGCTGGAACTGAGGTTGTTTAGCCTGGAGAAAAGGAGGCTGAGGGGAGATCTTTTCACTCTCTACAACTACTTGAAGGGAGATTGAAGCCAGGTGAGGGTCAGTCACTTCTCCCATGTAGCAAGTGATAGGGTAAGAGGAAATGGCCTCAAGTTGTGTAAGTTTAGATTGGATATTAGGAAAATACTATTCACCAAAAGCGTTGATGTAAAGCACTGGAACAGGCTGTCCAGAAAAGTGGTGAGGTCACCACCTGTGGAGGTATTTAGAAGATATGCAAATGTGGTGCTTGGGGACACGGTTTAGTGGTGACTTGGCAGAGTCAGGTTAACAGTTTGACTCAATGTTCTTAAAGGTGTTTTCTAACCAAACCATTCTATGATTCTATAAGGAAGTGGGTGAATTGCATGATCCGTAACAGCTCTAGAGTGACTCACTTCCTACTGAAGACACAAAGGGACAGCAACAAAAATTCTAGTCTAGACTGGAAGGAATGAGCATGAAGGAATTAGAATAAAGATCCATAAACTACCTCCTGGCTGGTGATATGTTCTAACAAGCCATATCCAAGAAGAATTAATGTATCAGAAAAAAAAAACAACAAAAAACAACCACCAGATATATAAGGCCAATGTATATTTTAATGCATATATACACACACTTTGTTTACTTAAAATATTTAGTTAACAACTGCTCCACACGCCACTAACTAAAGTCCAGTGTAGCCATCCTCTTATCATTTGAAATTTTAGTATCTACAACTCATCACAGGTTGAAAAAAATGAAAGATATATGGGATAGCAAGATACTTCACCTATGGAAAAGTCTGCCACATTAAGTACATGTAAACTCTTTGAGGAACAGCATCCCTGGGTGAGAGAAGGGTGATTACCACAGTGAGCTTAACACTGAGACTCCATACAAGCTGACATGAAGACTATGATATGCAGTCACTGTTTACTGGAACAGCTCCTGATGCCAAGCCTCTCTGCACCATGCTGTTTTAAGACAAGTTCCTCTATTATTACAGGAATTCCTGTAATAAACCTTCTGCCTGAATCGACTGAAATGCAGCTCCAGAAACAGGCAGGTGTCACTGAAGTTGAGCTGACTAGAAAGCAAACAGCTGTGGCAGTTCCCACCAGCACCTCACCTGGTACTTTCAAAAGCAGAAATAAGTGTCTGGGAGCAGGTCAGAACCCTTCTAGCAGCAGCAGAGCTAGCTTGTAACAGCTTAAATGTTTGTGAAATAACTCAACTAACTGGTGATACCAAAACAAATCAAGAAAAACAAACAAACAAAAGCTTCTTTGCTACTAGGAGATAGTTTAAAAAAAAAAACCCAACAGATAAAACTGGAGAGAAGGGGGAGGGAGAGTGGAAGTCAGCCAGCCAGTCACAAGAAGAAAGCAGGTATTATGAACAGAGGGGAGACTGTTAAGTATAATCTATTTTGAGGTGAATTGAGATTTTAACGGAACCTTCAGGAGAACTACCCATGCTTTTGTACACATAAATACATTGTGCAACTTTCTGTCATTAAAACTGACTCAACAGCAAGGCAGATAAAATGCAGGGCAGAGTCTACTCCAGCAGCAGCTCCCTCTGGCCTCAGTCTTCCAAAGCTTCTCCCCTCTCCCACATCCTCTTGGTACTGAGCTCCAACAAGAGCTGGGAATGGCTAAATTGCAAATAAAGATACCAACTATTTTTGTATCATAGAAATATGGTACTATACATGGGGAGCAAAAATACTTGAACAATTCCAAAAGAGTAACTATTGGGAATTCCCTGTGAAAACTTAAGTTTGACTGGATTTCAGGAAGCCTGGGGAAAATAATATTTAACACTGTCATCAATGACTTTGCTGAAGAGGGATAAGCTTTTTAATTTCTGGGTAACATCAAGATGCAGGCAGATACAAACTAGTTACAGGGGAGAAACAGAACTACAGTTATGCAGAAAAAAAATAAATTATTTCTTCTAAGGAAAAAAAAATATTCCTAAAGTCCTTTTGAAATTCATATACTATTAATAAAACCATGAGGAAGCTATGCTTGGATTCATGGTTAGAAACCACAATTTCGATGAAGCAGGAAGCTAGAAGCACCTATTTATAGGTTACAGATGCTTTAACATCCAACCAAGTTGAAAACTGTGGTGCTGAGCAGTGAGGTTTCAAGTAGCAATGCCAAGAAATAACTTCAACCTTATTTCCTCTTCCATGGTCTGATGTCACTGAGCCTCAGGCCTGGACAGCACTAGGAAATATGGAAATTTATGAGATAGGTGAACTTACCTGCCAGGCTGGTCCAGCCCACTCACCATTTCTCCAGCCCAGCCCGCATGATTTTGCTCACAAAGGAAAACTAATCTGGTAAAACAGACCTAATGGAATTTCTGCCAGATTAGCAGACAACTTTTAGGAGTGTTGGGAAGCAAAGCAGAGCATCATCAAGCTGTTAGATTAGCTCAGCCATCTCATGAAGTCTCATTGTAGGATTTTGGTCTACTGCAGAGAACATATTCCCTAAAGTAATCTCGAGAATTTATGGACAGTCTTGGTTTCAGATCAGTGTGAGACTTCCCAGAGGGATCCTTCTAAACTGTGAAACAATTACAATAATTCTGGTGCTGTTGACAGCAGAACGATTGTCACAAGGTTGTGCAGCTGACCGCTGGCAGAAAAAACAGAGGTTTACAATAATTATGCCTTAAATCTTACACTTTCTCAGTAGATTTTAGTGAAAAACTCAAAACTGAACACATATATCACTTGGATTAAGCTTTATGGAGATAATTATCACCCATATAAGTAATAAGACTTGCAGTACACTCATGTCAACCCTCTGACTTCACTGGGACTGCAGGTGTGAAAAACAGAAACTGAGTTACAACTTATTTTTGAACAATTTACATCTCAAGTAACAAGTTTTCCGCGTCTGCTGAATTCGTCTTATGGACACCTAAACTTTAGGCTACAAAATAATCTGCAAGCAAAGCGGTACGTTTGCGGTTTACACAGTATTTACGCATCTTACGATTTTGCAGAGGGGAAAAAAAAAATCCCTTTCCCGTGTAGCACGCTAATATTGCAAGCAAGATTGAAAACTGAAAATCCAAGAGTTCATTTTTAATTATTAACTTGCCACAGTTCCACTAACTTCTCAAAGTCGGAGTCTATATTATTACTCTGTTCTCAAAGCACGGAGAATTCTCATTAAATGTAGACCACGTATGGCCTGAAGCACTCTGGCTGCACCTAGAGAGGCCAGGCAGTAACCTGTAGGTACCGTGAGGGGTTTTTTTAACTATTTACTCTGAAATGGTCAGGACTGTTGGAAAGAGATGGAAGCAATGTCCTGCAATAAACCTGGTGCCTCCTCCATCCCGAAGCGATTAGATGCTATTACACGACAATACCAAGCTATTAGCTTGAGAAGAGCCTACCTGCAGGCTTCAAGCGACTTACAAAACTCGTTTTTCCACACAGACAACTATGCAAACCAATAGATGAAAAAGATTCCTTCATACTTAAAAGAATCCCTAGGGGGAAATATGTGCTAATGAAGACATTCGTACCTCGATTAGTTTTTCAGGCTTTAAAAAAATTAGTGTTGTACACAGTCATTTAGTAGCCGTTTTCTCTGTTTTGTTGTGGGGTTGCTTGCTTTTTTCTTTTTTTTTTTTTTTTCCTAAATAATTCTCCTATCAGTACTAAACACTTCTTTTAACGAAGAGAACCAGTCAGGTTCATCAGTAAAGAACCAGCACAGGCTGTAAGACTGCGAGGTGTTCCAGGGCACACAGAATATTCCAAAGAATAGCTGGTGTATGCAGAGATCTTTACTCAAGTGTGGGGTTTGTATATTACAATTTAACCTCTTAGAAAAAACCAAACAAACCAATAACAAAAAACAAACTGCGGGAGAAACTGGAAAGATAAAGAAGTCGGGTGATTCACACAGAGCAGCTCAGCCAAAAACGTAACTTAAGATACGGTAGCGCTTACTTATCCCCCCCAAAAAAACCAAAACAAACTGCATACAATAATTACATTTGTTCCTATTTGAGCAACTCAGAGGCGATGAACCAAAGGAACACCGACTGCTTCGACAAGTATCTCTCCCCAGGCCTGGACGCCTGTGGAGAGGTGCCTGATGCGCATTCTCACGACTCTTCTCGGTAACAGCGGAGTTGGTGTTTTACTCAGACCAGACTTGAGAGCCTTCGAACCCACGTGCCAACGACGCCCGCGATCCGGTCGGTACTCAACAGCGAAAGTAAACCCACCGAACAGCAGCACTATTTCACTTTCAGTGCCTTAAGTCTTTGTTTCAGCAGCAAGGAGCTGCCTACACCGCAAACACGTCACTTATTTCGGCTCCGCCGAGAGCTGCAACCGCACGGTGCCGCCGCCTCCCCCAGCCCCCGGCGCGCCGGCAGCGCGGAGCCCTCGGGGCGGAGAGCAGCTGCCGTGGCTCACCAGGCTGCCAGGAGCCCTCTCACCGAGCCGGGCCAACGGAGAAGAGGAAGGGCTTGGGGAGAAAGGGAGATCCCCGCCCTGTTCGCCGCCCGGCTGGTAACTCCGAGAGGCTCCGGGGGACAGGGGTGCCGCCCCGCTCCGACCCGCTACCGTAGCCCCGGCCCACCTCATTCCGGCCGGGAGGCAACGGAGGCTCCCCGGGGAAGTTGCAACGCCGAGAGAAGCCGGCAGCAGAGGCAAGGGTAAGCGGCCAGCGCTACCCTGAACGCGGCTGACCCGCTCAGGGAACCGCGATGCGCTCCCGGAGCGGCAGAACCAGCAGCGGGCTCCCCGCTGGGAGGGCAGGGGCCGCCCGGCGCCACTAGAAGAGGAGCGAGGGTGTCTCTACCCCTCCCCGCACAGCCCCGCGGAGAACCCGAGCACCTACCTGGGCTGTGCTGCCGCGGGCACGGCCACGTCGTGCAGCGTCCCCTCAGCGACCGCGCCGCGCAGGCTGCCCGCCGGCGACCGAGCAGGAAACCGAGCGGAGCCGCCGCCGCTGCAGAGGCGGAGGGAAGAGCGGAGGCGGCG
>JANHGL010015185.1:8477-30454 GCA_024611195.1 Ceyx melanurus | reverse complement strand
AGGATGGCCATGAGCCAACAATGCGCCCATGTGGCCAAGAAGGCCGATGGCATCCTGGGATGCATTAAGAGAAGTGTGGCCAACAGGTCAAGAGAGGTTCTCCTCCCCCTCTGCTCTGGGGAGATCCCACCTGGAGTACTGTGTCCAGTTTTGGAAACCGCAGTTCAGAAAAGACAGAGATTCACTGGAGAGATTCCAACTCAGGGCTACGAAGATGATGGAGTGGAGCATCTACCTTATGAGGAGAGGCTGAGAGAGCTGGAGCTCTTTAGCCTGCAGGGGAGGAGACTGAGGAGGGACCTCTTCAATGTCTATCAATATGTTGAAGGTGAGTGTAGAGAGGATGGAGCCAGATTTTTCTCAGTGTCATCCAATGACAGGACAAGAGGCAATGGGTGGAAGTTGAAGCACAAGAGGTTTAGGGTTAATACGAGGAAAAACTTTTTCACAGTAAGGGTGACAGAGCTCTGGAACAGGCTTCCCAGGGAAGTTGTGGAGTGTCCATCTCTGGAGACATGTAAGACACACCTGGATGTGTTCCTGGGTGACTTGGTCTAGGTGATCCTACTGTGGCAGGGGGGTTGGACTAGATGATCTTCTAGGTCCCTTCCAACCCTAACATTCTGTGATTCTGTGAACGTTAAGTAATACTTAGTCTGCTCTAGTTTTCTTCCTTGGGGATAAAAAACTCTTTTTAAGTAGAAGGTTTGTGGGCTGTACTGCAGTACTTTTTAGTTTTTCTTAGTACTGAGTGCTGAAACACTGTTTCTTCAAGATTTAATTGACCAGCAAAATTACAAATAATCGTAGATGGAGACAGTAGTTCAAGTGATAAATTTAACTATAAAATTTTGGTAGTAATGGGACCATGTGTCTTTCTCTAAGAAACCAACTTAAAATACCACAGTCACATAGGAGATGGTGTGTTTGAGCTTTTGGAAATGGCCTGCAGTAGCTTTTCCTGTCAAACTAATTTTTTTGAGGTGTCTGTGCCACACTGATGAGAGAAGACATAACTGCAACTCTGTGCACAGCTGTCCACATACACCTGTACATACAGTACCAAAAAATATTCCACTAGGAAAATTGTCAAAAAAGAAACTGAAGTCAAATGATGGTGTGTGGTATTAACCTCAGTTGAGGAGCTGTGTGGAAGCTCAAGATAGAGAGGTGTAGCATGTTGAGCTAAAATATTACTGTTAAACTTGTGTAGCTCTACTGATAGTGTTTTCCTCTGTGCTAAAACTTTCCTTTTCTTATTAGGCTTAGATTTATCCAAAATCTGAAGATCACCTCAGGCAAAAGACCAAGTAGTTTGCTTCTCTGTATTCTATGAAGAACAAAAGTGAAGATGTGCACAATACTGAAATGTATTAAAAATGTAAATGCCATATTTTCATGTTGTTATGTATAAGGGAATTGAGCCTGATATTTGTCCTGAAGTTCAGACTGAGTTTGTTAATGCCTTTTTTTCTGTTGCTGTTGTGGTTGTATCCCCTTTAGGTTCCTGTGTTGTGCGAGATGCCACAGGGAACATTAATAGTACCATTGTCACTGAGCTCACAAATTGTACTACAGCAGCTTGCAAGTTAAACTATGATTTCTCCTCCTGTGAGACAGGATGTCACTATGGGCTGATGAACAACTTCCAGGTACAGAACTTTCTCTTAAATTACTGTCTTTTGTGTTTATTATGTTTGGATTGCTTGTTAGGAAAAATCATGTGCTAATAGTGTCTTTCTCCTTAAATAAAAGGTTTGTCTGGAATAGCTTAAGTGGTAGATTCTATAGCTAGTATGTAGGGAATACTGTGTTAAAAACATTTAGGTGTTTATGTGCATGTTGCTTAAATACTTTTCTAATAAACTGCTTAGGTGGTGGGGCTGCAACTTTCTGTTTAGATATGAGTGTCATCATTCAGTCGTGGGATAGAAGTAATCACTTTTCAGTAGTGATGCATAGTAATCAAAGGTAGCCTCTGTAAATATCTAGTTCCTTAATTATTAAGGTTTCCTGGAAAATACTCTCAACTTTTTAAGTTTGTTTTACATAGTTGTTGCAATCTACTTGGCAACCCTTAGCAAAGGGGTTTTTTTAAAAAGAGATGTCCATAGAGCATTTAACACGCTTAGCTTCTTTTCTGGAAATACAGTGTAGGGCTGTTATAAACTGGCACTTGTAACTCTAACTTCTGTTGATTATAAAGCTTACATCTGGTTGTAGGAGGGATGTATATTCATTAGTTCTGTTCATTTATGAGTGAAATCCTGTCCTACATTTTTTCATTCTTGGTAACACTCTTCAGAACTTCATTCTTTACACTACTGTGACAGCTACTTTACTCTACCTTATGGACCTTCAATTACTTAATTTCACTTTGTAGGTATGCCTTGAACTGACCAAGGGAACTTGGTGGAACATAGAGATTCAGATGTCTGTTTGAGAGACCCAGCAGTCTTTGTCAGTGTAACCTGGAGACTGACCTAACTAAACCTTAGTTTAGTCCCAAGAATATTAATAAAATTTCTTCAGTCACATGTATATTGTTTCTGATGCCACATCCTACCCAGTAAAATCTAACAACTTCAGGTGACAGTAATTCAACCAGAATGGTTCTGCATGCTCTTCCTTGCCTTCCTTCAGTCCCTTTCTTGACAGTCTAGCTGAGATTGCCAGGATGAAAGGCAAGTGATCAGTGCAAATGATGCAGAACCTCATTCTGACACATTGTGCTTGAAAGACACCATGCTGGGTTTGGTCCATTATCTGAAACAGTATTCAAGATGATGTAACATTGGCTGTCCTTGAGAAACATGGACTTCTGTTTAATATAGAAAATTAATTAAACTATGACTTTTTAAATACTTCTGTATCTTTGTTTTGCTGAAAATGGGTAAAGCTAGATGCACATATGGTACAGAGGTGAGTAGAAAAGTAGAATAGAGTCTTTAGGCTATATGTCATTTAGACAGAAACTGTATCAGTTGTAATTTTGTATATTTTTTATAATGTCAACATTGTTCTTTTGTACTTGGCTTACTAAGCATATAGCATTTTGTTAGCCTACCAAGAATTGCATATTGTATTTTGCTCACTGGGGTTGCAGAGATGTCCTAGGATTTTATCTTGCAAAGATACAGACCTTTGCTATTGGTTGCTTTGACCTAAAAATTATATGGCTGGGCTATGTATTGTGTGAAAAGCGATCTTTTGTTCTGAAACTAAAATCCATTTATATCTCCTGATTTGTTCCTAGTTCATTCATTGATGTGAATGCATGACATTCAAACAGCCCTTAATTGGAGGGTACATAGTATTTTATTTTTCTTTGTTTAGTTTGTTATTATGTATTTGTATAGCATCTTTTTTCATACTCTTCTAAAAAAGTAATTCTTTTGATTTCAGGTGATGAGTATGGTATCAGGATTTGCACCACTGATATCCGCAGGTATTTTTTCAGCCACCCTGTCTTCTGCATTAGCATCTCTTGTGAGTGCACCCAAGATCTTCCAGGTAAGTATGGAAGCAAAATGATAATATTTTAAATTAACCTTTGAATCAAAATTTTTATAAGGGAATTCTGAACTGGAGCATCTCCCTTATGGGGAGAGGCTGAGAGAGCTGGGACTGTTTAGCCTGGAGGGGAGGAGACTGAGGGGGACCTCATCAATGTCTATCAATATGTTAAGGGTGAGTGTAGAGAGGATGGAGCCAGATTTTTCTCAGTGTCATCCAATGACAGGACGAGAGGCAATGGGTGCAAGCTAGAGCACAAGACGTTTAGGGTCAGCACAAGGAAAAACTTTTTCACAGTAAGGGTGACAGAGCTCTGGAACAGGCTGCGCAGGGAGGTTGTGGAGTCTCCTTTTCTGGAGACGCTCAAGACCCGCCTGGATCTGTTCTTAGGTGACTTGGTCTAGGTGATCCTGCTCTGGCGGGGGTTTGGACTAGATGATCTTCTAGGTCCCTTCCAACCCTTAACATTCTGTGATTCTGATAAGCTGCTGTCTTGACTGATACCAGATGGCATCATTAGAATGATCTAATATTTACCTGTTACTTAGAATGGGATCACTGTGTGTTACTAAAGCTGTCTAGACTATAATTTGTTCCAGATCTCATGTGTTAACCTGTTAGTTTAGAGATCAGTTGTGATATAACTAACATTGTAGGAATGTTCAAACTGTTAGATGATTTTTAAGTAATAGTGGAGCACCTGCAAAGAGAACAGATTGGTTTGTTTCTTAAGTAATAAAAGGAGGAGACAACATAAAGTGCTTAGAACTTGTAGCTGTGGAACCTTGATATGTTCTCTGAATAGTATACAAAGAATTGTGTACTATTTCTGGTGTAAGTTATTTACATTGATTCTGATGGTGATCCTGAATGTATTGCCTCAAGTTGCGTCAGGGGAGGTTTAAATTGGATATTAGGAAGAATTTATTCACTGAGAGGGTAGTTAGGTGCTGAAACAGGCTGCCTAGGGAGGTGGTGGAGTCACCATCTCGAGGTGTTTAAAGAACAAATAGATGCAGCGCTTGATGATATGTTGTAGTGGTTAGAGAAATGCTAGGACAAAGGATGGACTTGACCCTGGAGGTCCTTTCCAACCATATTGATTCTGTGATTTTGTGATTCTGTATTTACCTTCTTTTCAGACACACTCATTCTTTGTCTTAAGTTCTCTTTCACTGAGTAAAACTTTAGTGTCTTCCACTGACCTTCTGTCCCAAGAGTTCAGCAGGAAGTCAAATGTAGATAAGATTTTATTGCAGAATAGAAGTACAAATATTGATGCATAGAACTACTGTATACACTGGGAAAATTTTCCCCTTTGAGAAAATATTGTCTCTAAAGAAGATCCTTGATTGTCAGACACAGATGAAGTAAAACGGTCAGTTGACTTACAGAGGAGCAAAGGTTTTCATGGATAGGGTAGAGTACTGGAAATGCAAAGTGTGAAGATAAAAAGACAATTTAAAATAGGATTATTACATGAAAGCTATAAACATTTTTCTTTCAGGAAGATAATATGCATTGGAAGGCAGCATTAGTAAACATATTTTGAGTAAAATAATTGCTAACTCTTGAATTTTTATGTCGGTTTTTTTAGGCTTTGTGCAAGGACAACATTTATCCAGGATTTCAGATGTTTGCTAAGGGTTATGGGAAGAACAATGAACCCCTGAGAGGATATCTTCTGACATTTTTAATTGCCCTTGGATTCATACTAATTGGTTAGTTCAAAATTATAATAAATGTCAGTATGATTTAGTCCTTTATAAAGTGTTTTAGTCTGTATCATGACTTGATTAGTATCCTAGAGGTCTAATGCCCAGCAATTCTAAGCCAGCATTCTAAATCTGAGTGTTACTTTGAGGGTTGTATCTTTTAGGTGTAACTTCCTGGAAGTGCAAGAAATTTGAAATGTAACAATACTGCACTTTCCTCAACTGCAGCTGTCCATGGATACTGTCAAGCAGTAAAAATGCATCTTTTGCTTGAGGTAGAGAGATGCTACATCTTGGAAATACAGAATTTTATGTCAGTTTTAATAATAACAAGCACCTTCAGTAAATGGAAAACTGGCATGAACAACACTATTTAAAGTGTGGTTTTTTTTCTGTTAAGTTACAAACAGTAGAGTTGAGTGCTAATTCTGCTGTTGCGAAAGGTAAAGACAGCTTAGGTAGCATTACATGTGTTCTGTGTAGATGGCAAACTAATTGTGCTGTTGTCCATCCATGAGTCCTGTACCAGTGCTTTTAAACTTCTTTTCCCAGTTTGCACTTTCATCCTTCCCCCAAGTCTGCTTAAGGCACAGGACTATGATGTCCCTGCTGCAGCATGCTGACTGAAAGCTTGATTATAACAATAGAAAATTTTCAGACTAACATGACACATTATACATTTTGATCACTTTTTTTGATGGTGAAGAGTACACATAAATGTTTTGTAATGTGCTGCCTCAAGGAAAGTAGAACTGCCTCAGGCTCCTCATGCCTTTCACTTGAGAGGGGTGTACTCATCACTGTTGGGATGGTGTTGGTCTGTGGTAATGCACTGTAGTAGTGCTGTTGATGCAGCTTTTCATTTAAAGTACAGGTAGATGAACATGTTTGTCACACTGTGCTCACACTAACTTTGTCTGATACTACCCTTCACCAAGTAGTCTCTTGTTAGTGCCTTGTCCTTTGCTGTTTGAGAACTGAGCTAGAGACACACTTGAGATGTATTAATGCTCTGTCTACTGTTTCTGGCCTTCCTCAGAAGCCATTGTTCTGGTGCACTGTTCAGTCAAGCCATGGGGGGCGAAAATATTTTCTCAGTGAGTTACTTTGAGAAAGGCTGTGGTGCTTCAGAAATGGCAATAGTGGAACACTTGTTAGTACACAGAAAGCATTTGTATTTTTAAAATTGAAAGTTAAATTTCCTGTTAGAGAACTACTTCTCCTTAGAGTACATGAGAAGAAAACTTTGTGGCAAATTTGGGTGATTTTTTTTTTACTCTAGAATCTACAAAACAATTGGATGATACCTTTCATAACACCCTGCTTTGTTTTCGGTTTTACAGCTGAACTGAACGTCATTGCTCCAATTATTTCTAACTTCTTCTTGGCATCATATGCCTTGATTAACTTCTCTGTATTCCATGCTTCTCTTGCAAAATCTCCAGGTAGGAACTACATCATTTTGGGGGTGAGAGTTTAGCCTGATATTTCTTAATGCATAAAAGGTATTCATATGAAAGAATGCTTAGTTTAATTTGTTACTAAATATCTGCTTGACTCTCATGATGTGTCTGAATTACAAGTGTATTATGGTGTGTACCTGTCTCGTCTTGAAGTTTTGAGGACTGAGTGATCCACTCGATCTTGGGAACTACTAGTTTTATCATCCCAAGATAATTCAGTGTTTATTCAGAAACTCTTGGACAAAATCTTTCTTGATAATTCAATATCTGTTGTTCAAGAACCACCATTCATCATCTTTAGCTGTTAAGGTTTCATCTTCCAGTCCAGAAGAAACTAGAATTGCAGGTGGTACTGTTGAATTTTTGTAGCCTTTGGTCTGGGAGGCTAGTTAGATTAAAGGAGTAAGCCAAAGCTCAGCACTTACAGAACAGATGTATATCATACCCAGTCTACTATGCATTTGTATTGAAATAATACCCTTAAAAGCTTCTTATGTTGCTAAACTGGTAGATAATCTTTATTTTACCAGAGCATGTGCATAACTCTGTTTACACAACAGTTCTACGTCAAATACACTTGTTGGATGTATCAGAGGGAGCTGTGTGTGCATTTACCTGATTGTGGATAAATTTGTGGTAAATGAGCATGTAAAACAGCAATACACTGCTGTTATGACCTATTCTAGTTCTGTTTGGATGTATCCATCCTCTTACATTGCAGGTGGTGAAAATTTCTGGCCATGTGAAAATAATAAAAATACACATATAGAAGCAGTAGTATGGGATAGAGCAAGTCTCAAAATCTTAATTCATGTTTATCTACATTGGAAAGTAAAAATCAATTGTCAGACAAGCTTCCCAAAGGTTCCTGTAGCCTAATTCCACAGACACGCTGGAACAGACATCCTCAAATTTTCCTTTTGAGATGTGCTTTTAAGGGACAAAATTGGGACCTTTACATTTCTGTCAGGAAGATGCACATTAATTTGAAAGGTGTTTGAAAATCGAAAGCACAAATGTGCAAAAGTCTTTCATTTGTACTTTACTGAAACCATCATACATTCAAATGAAATGTAATGCAGAGCACCAGGGAAGGAAGAGAGGAATAGTACCTCCCTTCTCTTGGAGCAATGACTAAGTAAGTTTCCCTTCCTCTTCTCTGTCCTCCCAAATTCTATTTTTACTAGGCTGGCGCCCTGCGTTCAAATACTACAACATGTGGATTTCTCTTGTTGGAGCCATTCTGTGCTGCATTGTGATGTTTGTCATTAATTGGTGGGCAGCACTTCTAACATACGTCATAGTCCTTGGACTCTACATTTATGTCACTTACAAGAAACCAGGTATGTGCAGGGGCTTCTCTTGGTCATTGCAGGGGGAAGAGGGGTGTGGAAGAGGAAAATAAGAAAAACCTAAGAACTTGGTTCTATCTGGGGGACTCATTCAAGCTTCTGTTTCAGGCTTTTTGAACTTGGTCTATAAAGGTTATTAGTATTTGGATTATAAGTATACAGGAAGAAATAGAGAGGATAATGGGATGGTGGGTGTTTCAGGGCACCCTTAGTAAGTCTGCAGATGACACTGGGCTGGGTGGGTGTGTCAGATCTGCTGCAAGGTAAGGAGGCTGTCCAGAGGGATCTGGTCAGGCTGGATCAATGGGCAAAGGGCAATTGCATGGGGTTCAACAAGGCCAAGTGCTGGGTACTGCATCTAGGTCACAACAACCCCAGGCAATGCTACAGGCTGGGGGAGTGTCTGGAAAGCTGCCTGGTGGAAAAGGGCCTGGGAGTAGTGATTGACATGAACCAGCATGCCCAGGTGGCCAAGAAGGCCAACGTTATCCTGGCATCAATATCAACAGTATCCTGTATCAGAAACAGAGTATCCAACAGGACTATGGAAGCGTTTTCCCTCTGTACATGGCGCTGGTGAGGCTCCATGTTGATTATTGTGATCACTGTTGGTACCCACAGTAGGGGCATCAAAGACATTTAAGGTGATGAAGTGGTAACAAGAAGGGTAACAAAGCTGGTGAAGGATCCAGAGAACAAGTCTCAGGAAGAGCAGCTGAGGAAACTGGCATTGTTTAATTTACATTAAAAGGAGACTGAGGTGTTACTGCTCTTCAGAAACACATGAAAGGAGGTTGTAGCAAGGTGGGTGTTGGCCTTTTCTCCAAGTAACAAGCAACAGGACAAAAGGAAAAAGCATAAAGTTGCATCAGGAGAGGTTTAGTTAGGGTGTTATGAAAAATATTTTCACAGAAGGGGTTGTAAAGCTCTGGAACAGTCTGCCCAGTTAAATGGTTGAATTACCATGGATGTAATTAAAAGACACGTAGCTGTAGTGCAGAGGGTACATGGTTTAGTGGTTGCCAGGCAGTGCTGAGTTAATGGTTGGATTTTATACTCTTAAAGGCATCTTCCAACCAAAATTATTATATGATTTGAGATTATTTTTTTTCCTTTATTGTGATATAAAATAAGAGCATAGCATTTTTTCATGAAGTGTTACTTTTTTTGACTCAGAAGTTGTCACAATCTTTGAAAAGTTGGGGAAAAAAAAAAACCTTAGTTCTTTTTTCCCATAATAATTGTAAAGTATTACTCTAGCTTATTTGCTAAAACTTATACAGAAATGATATCTCTAAATAGAATTGTGTAATTAGCTGTAGGGTTTGTTTCACTAGTATTGTGTGGAATGTGGCCTAAATCATCAGTGTTTTTAGTTGGCATTCAACATTAATTTTGTGATTATGTAGTTCTAAAATAAACAGGTTTAAATAACATATTGGTGCTCCAAATCTTCCAACAGATGTGAACTGGGGATCCTCAACACAGGCCTTGACTTACCTGAATGCCCTACAGCATTCCATTCGGCTCTCGGGGGTAGAGGACCATGTGAAAAACTTCAGGTAACAGTTGCTGTTTAGAAACAGGAAATTATTTCTATATAGAAGTAATTTGAGTAAGGTGCTGTCATGATGTCTTCTGTCGTGGTTTCCCTTAAATGCCAGTTCATCTCCTGTGGTTACAACAGCTTTGAGTTTCACCACCCTGGACATCCTCTGGACATATTTACAGGAGCACTTTATTTCTGATGGAATGAGAAGCAGGTTTATGGACCATGCCTGGTTTGCACAATCAACTGTGAATTGCATTGCTCTTTGAGTTGGAGTACACGCACCCAACTGCTAATGAGCATTCAGTCCACATGCTTGGGATGAAACTGATCTAACCTGAAATCCTCAGGATGTGTGTACTGTGGATGCTGCCCTCAGCACCAGCTATTTCACATTAGATGTTTCTCCCATTGCTCTTCAGTAGTGGCAAACAGGCTATACTTGTGTGACTTCTGAGGAACTGATCTTCAGTTCTTCACACACCTGTTCTCTGACAGCATGGCTGCTGAGGAAAATCCCACTCAAGGAAACCATTGTCTACCCTACCACTTCTCTGGAATAAGCTATTGTATAAGAAAGATCCTTCAAAAAAATTGGCGAAAAGTATTAACTTAAACTAATTCCTACTAAAAATACAATCATAAATGCAACACAACTTTACCACATGGTCTTGTCCAGTGCTTGACTCAAATGAAGCAACATAGATCTGGATACGAAGTTAGAGCTAACTTTAGTGTTACATCATATTGCCTAGTGCCATATTCAGTCAAGTGTGGAATTTTTCTCCAAGGATGGAGGTTCTGTTGACCTGGCTCCTCAAATAGCACAGTTCCCTCCTGCAGGCTGCCTATGCCCCAGCACAGGATTTAGGGTTAATACCTGGGCTAGAAAATCCCCATCATTCCTTGCATCTGCAGTTATAAGGAGTGTTTTAATTCTGTTCTGCTCAGTGTATTAGCAAGTGAATCTAGCTACTAAAATATTCTATTGTGTAAGAAGGGAGATTTTCCTTACTTAGAGCAGAATTTAATAAGGAGCCAGTTCAGAGGGAGATCCTTGATACAGATGCCATTCTCAAAGGTTAAGTCTAGAATGCAGAACGTGGCAGTGCCACAGCTTTTCAAATAAAAGATCTATGGTATTTCCTGTTGGTTGCAAAATTACTTTTTTTTGTTTGTGGCCTCTCTTGGAAATCGCTGAATTTTCTTGAGGTACAGGATATGTTCTTGCAATGTCTGTGTTGCATAAATGGAGATGACATTATTAGAGGTGCCTACCAGTCATGATAGGTGCCACCACAGCCTGAAGAATATGACAGTAAAAGGAAATTCCAAATGCATTAATATGAGTATTAATGGGCTTAATATGAGCATGAATGGGATTCACTTCTAAACTGAAGTGTTGCCTGTTGTAGGTAAACCACAAAACTTGAGGATTAATTACAAAACAGCTTTTCTTTCTGAAGTCTGGTGTTTTAATGTGATATGAAAGTTCCTGGTTTATTGACAAACATTGTATAAGCCATTCTATCAGGCTACATTCAGAAACATGTTTGTTGCATAGGTGTGAACAGCAGCAATTTTCAGACTTTCTCTAATGGAAATACAAAGGCTGGCATTAAATAATTTGCAATACTTCACAGGTCATTGTTGCAACCTCACTTCTGCTGAGTCTCTTTTGGGTTGCCAGCTTTGTGGCTGCAGACTTTATGGGAAAAATCTTGCCAAGTGTAACTTTACCTTGTGCTGATACAGTACATGAAAGCTCTGCTGATCAGTCTGTGTTTAGGATTGTATTGGAAGTACTTCAGCTATTTTGTTTTGTTTATAGCTTTCTGAGTTTAAATCTTTTAACTGTTAACAATCTCTAGGAGATAAATAACAATTTCATGCAAGACAATTTTAAGCACAGTGGCTTTAGGAGAACTATATTTGGCCTAATACTGTCTTCAAACCTGTGGAAAAAAAGTGTTTTGAGTTCTAGAGATACATTAAATTAGAGCTGTTGAGTATTTATTTATAATGTAAGTTTGCAGATGTCAGCAAGTTGGGTGGGAGTGTTAATTTGCTTCAGCGTAGGAAACCCTTACAGAGAGAATTGGACAGGTTGGATCAATGGTCTGAGGCCAGTTGTATGAGGTTCAATAAGGCTAAGTGCTGGATGCTGCACTTGAGTCACAACAATCCTGTGAAATGCCCCAGGCTTGGTGAAGAATGACTGGATGTGACTTAAAAACGGGGAAAAATGAATCCATCTGATCTTGGCTAAACCCTGTTTGTTGTTTTAGATGCATACATTTTCAGTGTGAATACTGAGTTTGTAACCAATTAATCAAAAGTCTACTGAAAAGTTCTGGAAAATTAATCTTTACTTAATTTAACATAGTTTTGTAGAAGTAGATGAAATTACTGTGTCTCTAATGAGTTATGAACCTATGGCCAATATTTGTAAAACCTTTTTCTTCTAATAGGAAAAAACCCCCCCATAACTCCAGATAAAATTAACTCCAATCTTTTTCTCTCCTAATATATTCACAATTCTAGACCTCAGTGCTTAATTATGACAGGTGCACCAAATGCACGTCCAGCTTTGCTTCACATAGTCCATGCTTTTACCAAGAATGTGGGCTTGATGATCTGTGGGCATGTACATATGGTAAGTGTATTCTGTTTTTACTTCAAAGTTGCATTGGTTTTGTTTAGGGTTTGTTTTTGTTTTTTTTAAATCAATTTGCATTTTGTTTGTGGTTCTTGTTTGTGTCGTGGGTTTGTTTTTTATTTTAATTAAAGCATAATTCAACACTGAGAAGTGCAGAAAGATTTTCTGTTAGGATCCACTGATGTGCCAACATTATTCAAGTTAGGTATACTACAGGGAAAACTTTGCAAAATGAATTCTTGTCATAATTTGATGCTTACATGCTAAGGAAACTGTAGAAGTAGAGCGAATGTTGGATTTTAGCCTTGGTCCAGTTCTGTCCTGGTGATACAGTCTCATGTACTCTTCCATGCCTTAAACAGAGTAGTTGGTCAAAAGGATGTGCCGTACACAGCTGGATACAGCTAGAGCTCCTCTGGGGTACTGCTAAAATCAGAGCAGTAAATCCAGTATCATATTAGCCAATAGTTAAAAATTACTGATCATTTTTCAAGTAGTTTTCTATTCCTTCAGTTACCAGATTAATTTTATTGGCACTTCATTAACTTCATTCCCTTTCCTGTCCATCCGCTTTTATTTAACCAACTTCCAGTTCTTGTTTGTGATTTTTGTTGTTGGTTTTGTTTTGGTTTTTGGGGTTTTTCTGGGGTTTTTTGGTTGTGGTTTTTTTGTGTGTGTGTTTGGGTATTTTTTTATTGGGATCTGAGGTGTGAAGCTTTTTGGGTGTGTGTGTGTGGGCTGTTTTATGAGGTGTTTTCTGATTAAAAAAAGTGTATCTTAAGGCAGACCTGTTGAGGTTTTTTCGTGGGGGAAGGCAGCAGGCATTAAGTAGATATTTCTTCATAATCAACATCATGAGTATCACAAGTGGCTGTTTTACTATCTCTACCAAAACTTAAGTTAGGTACATAGAGGCTGTTTTATCTCCAACAAACATTAATATACATATTTTAACATACTGGGATTGATAGTATAGGTAACATTTCTTTAAATCTAAACTATTTGTCACAAAGCTGAGAACACTTAAGCAAGTGTAACTTAAAATACAAAGATTGATTAGTCATTTATATTTTTAATAATATAATTTTAATATTTTTAAATCTACAGCACTTAATATGGCTTGTTTCTGATCTAATGAACAGACAAGTGAATCAAGTTAATGCAATCCAAAGAACATACATTTCCTTAAGCAAATACTGACCAGTTTTGTGTTCAGAAATGTACTTTCAATCTTGTCTATTCAAACTGTCTCAAAAGTAGGGCTGCACTGAAAAGAGTAAGGAGGTGTCAATCTTCATGTAGGGAAGCAGTTATGGTTAGAGATATTCTGGGAGCCTATCCTCCTATCTATTTTAAATTGCTGTCCTACAAGAAGAATGACACTGCCTGACTCATCACCAACTGACCATTTCTTCAGTCTGTATCCTTCTCAAAAACTGGGTTACTGTGTTCATGCTTGTACCTAGTCCTGTGTTTTACAGTTTGATGTCTAGCAGGAACACAAGGATTCATCCTGATGGAATTAATAAAAAAGGAAGCATTTGAAGATGAGATCACTGACTGCTGAAGTGATGCTCTTGTGAGGCTTTCTGGTTAGGATTACATACACACAGAGGTACACTTAGATCTCAAAACAAATGTTCCCATAAAGCTTGCTATCAAGTCATCCTATATCTGTGTAATTTTAATTTCAAAGCCCCTTCCTCATACAGCTCCCTTTTGCTTTGGAGGACAAACTTGTGACACCTGCTGGAGAAGTGGGTTGTGCTCTGCAGAAACAACAATGATCAAACTTTAGCAGCTCCCTTCCTAAAAAGGTGAACCTGGTCTACTCATGCTGCTGCTAATTCCTTGCATTTTGTTGGTTTGGGGTGTAATAGAGGGGGAAGGAGGCTCTCCTGGGTGGGATTCAGGTTAATTTTCATCAGCAGCTGCTGACCCAAGCAGCTGGGACAGCCAACAGAGCCAGACAGTGGGATGTTGTATACCCCACTGACATCCTCTATAGAGGGAGATCCATGCCAGGGTGTCTTCCAGCTTTTCTGTTTGCTTACTCTACCTGGCAACAGGGATGGCACTTCTTAGGCACTGGATCAGTCTCAAGGGTTTCTGTCACTCATCTGAGATACCGTTTCCCTTGTGGTGTTGTCATTACTGTTGTTTTCATTTATCTTGTTTTCTTAACTAAACTGTCCTTATCTCAACCAACAGGGTGTCACCTTTTTTTCTTACTCCCGATTCTTCTTCCCATCCTACAGGAGGGTATGTGGAGAGGATGAGGGAAGTGGTGGGTGATCAGCTGCACAGTGTTCAGTTGCCAGCAGAGGTTAAACCACAACACATGCTTTACTACTTTTCATCATTCCTACACCTGCTCCTCATTTTATGTCCTTATTTTGCAAGGGACCTCGGAGACAAGCCATGAAGGAGATGTCAGCTGACTTGGCAAAGTATCAGCGATGGCTAATTAAAAACAAGATGAAGGCTTTCTATGCACCAGTGCATGCAGAGGACTTGAGAGATGGAGGACAATACTTAATGCAGGTACACCTCTCTTTATTTGAAAATGAGAATAGTGAAGGTGAACATTACTACTAGCAGTGTTCTTGTAGTTGGAAGTATTTTCATTTGGAGATATACCTTAACATTTGAATGGAAAATGCTGTGTTTTCAAATTAAGAAAATAAGCTTTAATTGTTTCAATGACATATTTTTTTAAAAATATGTTTTGTGCTTCATAGGCCGCTGGTCTAGGTAGAATGAGACCTAACACCCTTGTTGTTGGATTTAAGAAAAACTGGAGGCAAGGTGACATGAGAGATGTTGAAACCTACATCAATTTATTCCAGTAAGTAGAAAGGCAGACCAATTCTGACTGAAAAACTGAGTAACTTTTGCTAGAGACACTTCAGAAAACCAGAGCTTATGCTTTAACTTGTGCAGATGGCTTTTAGTTCCTGGTGTGCTGCTTCACCTGCTTCAGTTGTGTTTTACACTTCTCATTTGCCTAGCATTTAAAGGAGAGGGGCACTACCAGCAGAGATTAGGAAGGGAAATGAATCCTACATTACCACTCTCCCAGGTCCTTCAGAGAAAAGCAGGAGAACTAAATGCAATGAAAGCAAGAAATGTGTTGGCTAGTTCTTGGTTTTTTCTTTTTTTTCCTCTTCTATTTTGAAATGGCTTGTGCTGGAAGATCTGTCAAGGCCAACAAGTTATGTTGTTCTCCACATCCCAAAAGAGAAACCTGAGGAGGTAATTGTAGGTGAATTGCATTTCTGGAAAATCTGGAAAATTGGAAGTTCCTGAAGCATATAATGGAAACACAGCTAATCTGTAGATCAAAAAGTGATGAATTTCAAATGTTCATTAATGGACAACACTTTTCCTTAAATCAACCTCAAGTTTTCATACTTTTATTATAGAATATGTTATGTTTGAATGTTACTAATCAAATCTTCCTACTTCTGAAGAGAAGTGTTTAATGAGTGAGATCTTGTGAAATTTGTTTGTGGTAATGACATGGGAGGGAGTTCTCTGATTTGTGGTTGTTTGTAATGAGGTATTTGAAGCACTAATGATTGATGGCTAATGCATACTCTGTGATATGGTAAAGTTAATGATTTTCTGTCTTTTTTTTTTTTTTTTCTTGATTTTACTCCACCATTCAGACTTCTGGTGTGTTTCTACAATAATGTTTCCCACCTTTTTCTTAAAGGAGAAAGCTGTTTCCCCTTCAGATATCACAGCAGTAGGCATATTATAGATAACTTACGGATTATTGATGATATAGGATGATCTAATTCTAAATTACAACTTCACATGTGTTTTTATTACCCAAATGTTTTAAAAGTCCGACATTTTTCGTGCTCAGATAATGGACAGCTCTTCACAGTAAATCCCTATATTGATAGGAGAGATAAAAATTGAGATTTCCCAGTGTTTCTTATCTGTGCAGAACTTGACTGACATGTTCATGTTGCTTTTATTTAATTGCTGTTTACATAGTGGAGAGAGGGAGGAGGGGGGAATAGATAATCCTTGTTGCTTTTCAGGATATGGTGCTCAATTCATTGATGAGTTGACAGTTTGGAATGGAAACTAAGATTGTAACACAAATTTGTGATATAGGAGTTTAAGTGGCAGTGTTTAAGTAGTGGAGTTTCTTCTTAGAGGGTGCATAAAATATGTCCTTTGGGAAAGAAAATACTGTAAAATATTTCTGTTCCTTTTGTTCAGTGATGCCTTTGACGTTCAGTATGGTGTAGTTGTCATCCGCCTCAAGGAGGGCCTGGACATTTCTCATCTTCAGGGCCAAGGTATCATTTATTTGGTTTCATTCAGTGAATAGCTGTTCTAATTCCCTTTCAATACTGCTTTCTGAAAATATTGAATGAAAGTAAGTTACACAAAATAAAACACTCTTCTTACAGATTAAGAATCATTGAAATTAGCAAGTCTGAAATGTAAAAGAATAATCCGTATTCAGCAACAAAACTGTCTTCTGGGTGTTTCAACTCTAGCTTTAATCTGTAAAGAGCTGGTTACAAAGGATTTACTATTTAAAGGAAAAAAATCAAAAGAGGCTGCTAAGTTGGTATCAAATATTTGGGACCCAAGCCTGGATATCATGAATATTACAACAAATGTTCTGTGGCCCAAGAATGCTGTGGGTCTAGTGTGGATTGCCAACCCCTACACACACAGGTTTAGAGACCTCAGTAGTTGTCTGTCTCAAGTTAGGAAAGCTCTTCCATTTTCAATAGAATAACTTTTTTGTGGCTATGCTTTGTAGGGAGAGGTCTTAAACTGAGTGGTACAAGTTTAGTGTCATTTCAAGGAGATAATGAAGGAGGCCTGTGAGCTTTGGTGACAAGTGTACTAAATAATGCCTAATTTGTTTTTATTTGCTCTGTTTAACATTGCTGATGCTACCACAAGGAAGAAAGCTTGTGATACAAGCTCTATATGGGGGGCATCCCTCTGAAAGAGGGAGGTGGGTGTTTCTTCTCTGGAAACATGCATGTTTTTAGGATCTGGAGAGAGGCAGAGAGCCTGTCAGTGTGCAGGAGGTTGAGAAATGGCACAGGCTGAACCTGCAGCATGGAAACAACACTGCTGAGAGACTGGGAAATACAACACCTATGTGTCATAAGAGTCTTGGTATCCACTGGAGACTGAGTTTGCTTTAACTCTGACAGCTATCAAGTAGCTCCTCTAAAGCCAAGCCTGGAAAAAAAACTTGGCTGAGACACACACTTGTTCTGTGCCTTGTGCATGACTCATCCCTCTGGGAGTCAGAGTGGAAATAGGAAATACTTCCCTTCAGTAATTTTTTTTTTTTTTCCTCCTCCTTGTACTTCCTCAGTATGAGCTCTCCTTCTTACATAGTCTGTGGTAATGCAGTGAACACCCAAAGTCTGGGAAGGAAGTAGCAGGAAACTAGAGCTCTGCTCAAAGGAGGGGCCTCTGTTCTCTGAAGCAGTTAAGATTGTTGTTTTCAGTCTTCCCCTCCTTGCCATAGTGTAACAGTTACAGTAGAGTTTAACCAACTGTGAAATATCTCAACATAATCACAAACATCTGCTGATGCCATTTGGAACAATCAAATGGTTTATAATATGTTTCTTTGATTTTTCAAAGAAGAGTTATTGTCATCACAAGAAAAATCTCCATGTACCAAGGATGTGATAGTAAAGGTGGATTATAGCAAGAAGACTGAGACAGACACTACTGTGGCTTTTGCTCCATCCTCTAGTGAAAGAACTGCAACTCTACATAAAAGTCACTTTCTCTCCTCGTATATCTCCCTCTCTCTCTCTCTCTCTCTCTCTCTCTCTCTCTCTCTCTCTCTCTCTCTCTCTCTCTCTCCTCTCTCTGTGGAACAGAGCTGTGCCATGCTTTTCTAGCCATTGATGTCTAATCACTGTAACACTTGTGTTGAGAGCTTACCAGTATGTAGCATAAATCTTTCACATTCAGTCCCAAAATGGAACAGGTGTTAGACAGTGATCTACAATGGGTTTTCTTTGTTAATGAGTTTGACAGGCATGAAAAATTGCTTCAGAAATGTGCTACTCATCTGTGTTCAGTGTGATTGTAGATTGCTAAATTTATGAAGGTTTTTTTTACCTCAGACTACAATACTGAATGCATGTTAGCAGACACAAATCATTCAAGGTACTTTGACATGACAATATGCAACCTTCCTCTTTCTTTCTAAAATAAAAGCTTGGAGTGACTTAATAGTTCAGTGAACAATGTGTTGGGGTTTTTTTCTTTTTTTTTTAATTTCTATTTTCTTTATTTGTAAGTATAAATCTCAGGATCTGGTAGACTGCATTTGTGTGCTTTTCTTTTGTATGAAAATCCATTTCACCCTACACCTTTATTTTCTTTTTGTCTTCTCTTTACACTAGTAGCATTTAACAACAAAAAGGAGATTAACCTTTTTATTTTGTATCTTTAAAAATTTTCCAGAGGAGGACGAGGATGGAAAGACACCAACACAACCACTGTTGAAAAAAGGCAGGCATTTTCCACCTTTTTGTTAAATCATTCTTTCACATTGTTGATTTCTTTTTCCTTTTGTACTCCTTTCTACACATATATATGGGAGAGACAGGAAAATACCAACCATTCAGTGTTAGTTTGATTCTTCCTATTTGCTTTGCTTCATCTTTATGGGTGCCTATGGAAAAATTCAACTTAGAAATTCCCAGACAAGTTGCTACAGAGGGTAAAAATACGAATGGTGGATAAACTCTTGTTCTTCAGTAAGATTTGAAATGTGTTCAGGAGTTTGCTTAGTTCTCTGTCTCAGATATGGTTCTAGTTCCTTCCTTGATGCAGGAGTAAGAGAAATCTCCAGTGGTATAGTACAAGTGCTCCATCAGTCTGTCTCTTCAGCAGATCTTCTAAAACCATAGTTGGTGCTCTGTTATTTGAAATAGTTCAGTAGTTTGAAAATTAAGGCATAATATAGCCTCAGTGAGATTAATACCTGAAATAATTCAAATAAACAGCATTTTAGGACATGAATCGAGCAGTTTTCACTTCCTGGTCTATTTCAGACTTTTTGAGTTAATAAAATGTTTTTTCCTTAACTAAGATTAATCTGCATTTTTTGATGGTTTCTTCATCATTTCAACAGCTAGGATCTGTTGTGTTTTAGTAATAGAAAGTGACATTACATTTGGAAGCACAAGATGGCAGTTTGGAAGAAGTCCCAGTATGCAGTAAAGTCGTACATTAATGTAAATCATTCGCAGATGTGTTCCAAATTTTTAAAATTCCTAATAAAATAAGGACTGAGATGAATATCAAGCTCCTGGCTCTTGCTCAAATGGAGGTTTTAGTTAAGGAAAATAGGCTAGCTCTTCCTATAGCTTAAATAAAAATTTAAAAAAAAAAAAAATAATTTTACCTTTGAAAATGTCACTGTTGTCTCGTTATCAGTAAATTAAATAAATTGCTTTCACAAGGTAGTCTATATTATGCTTCAGAGCCTAGCATGTGTGAAAAAGTACTTCTTTCAAAAGGTAGAATTCCAGTAAGCAGAACTACCTTTTATTTTCACCACATGCTTCAAGAAGAGTGTGTTTAAGGAAAGAGGAGAAGTGCTGAGGATATGATATTATCTTGTTAATTAGTATCTACATGTTTTATGGAAGGTTTGTCATATACAAGAGGCAGCAAAAGTGAAGCATGTTCAGAGCATCTAACAGGTCCTTTGTCAAATGGCTGCTAAATGACCTTGAGATTTAAATCTATGATTTCTGAAGTTAAGAGTTTGCAGACTTCCTAATTAGAGCTCACTTTATTTCTTCATTCATTCAAATTTTGGAGTTGGGCTGAGGAGAAAAGAAACAATTTTTATTTAAACTTAGAGAAACCTCAAAATATGAAGAAGTTGGATTTGGTGAATTTCAGGGTGATAAAGCAAAACACTTCTAAAGTGAAATCTCCTTATATGTTTTTCCAGATGCAAAGAGCTCATCTCCTTTAAATTTGGTTGACCAAAGACTTCTTGATGCTAGTACGCAGTTTCAGAAGAAACAAGGAAAAAGCAATATTGATGTATGGTGGCTCTTTGATGATGGAGGTAATGTGCTTTATAATTTTAAAAACAAATACTTGTTGGATTTTTAAATAAAATTATTCAAGTGATTTGTATTAATGAATGTATATATTTGTGTTCATATACAGATTGCAAGTTTGTACTATTTAAAACATTGCTGTGTTTTCTGACACATTCCTAAATTCTGCTGAAAATGCAGGTTTGACACTCTTGATTCCCTATCTTCTTACCACCAAAAAGAAGTGGAAAGACTGTAAGATCAGAGTGTTCATTGGTGGAAAAATAAACAGGATTGATCATGACAGAAGAGCGTAAGTTAACCTTTAAAAATTCTGTATCAAAAGCTAATAGAACATGTTGCACAGTAGATTACTTTCTCTTCCTAGTAGCCTTCTCTCAGTTGTTTTTTGCTTCAGGTGTAATTCCCTTTCTCCAGAACTACTTTCTTTTCTCCCAGATTGGTTTGGAAGAGATGCCTCAAATCAAACAAATTTTCCTTCAGCATTTTCTGACACTTAGCATTTTCTTGTTGAAGTATCTTCTGAGGTGATCTTTAAGAGCAAGCTCTTATTTCTGTGGTTTTAAAATACTTGTTTGGTTGTGGTTTTGGTTTGTTTTCTTTCCAAAGTGTGTCATTGATTTATAGCAATATGCCAGGATGATTTATTTTTTTTTACCACACCTTAGGTTTGTGGAAGTGGTTTTTTCTTTTTGATTGTTTTTTGCGTTATTGGGTTTTGCTGTTGTTGGTTTAACTACTTTTTTTATTACCAGACAGCTATCTGTTTACCATGTGAAAACTAAAAATCCTATCACACATAAAGGCTTTTATTCCTGATACAGGATGGCCACTTTGCTCAGCAAATTCCGGATAGACTTCTCGGACATCATGGTTCTTGGGGATATTAATACAAAGCCAAAGAAAGAAAAGTAAGTCTCAAACCCTAACTTGTCAGTTGAAGTGTTGATGTATTTCATGAACTTAGAATATTTCCTTCATAACAGTTTTCATAGAGTAGTTCCTGTGGCATCCAGTGTTACACAAAAATGCAGGAAATTGAGCAGTAACTCCTGCATCCAGGAACATAGAATACACTGCTTATTTTTTTTTTTTTTTAACAATCTGGCCCTTAAACTGTAGCAATGAATTTAGAAAAACTAGTGTTTCAAAAACAAATCCAATTTCTCTGGAGCAATCTTTACAAAGAGAAGTGCTCACAAAATACTCAGTGGTCTTTATCTTAAGAGTCTTAGTTTTGCTAGACCACTCTTCATTGAGAGGTCCTGGAGATCAGAAGAAGTGCCTGAGGACTGGAGGAAGGCCAGTGTTGTCACAATCTTCAAAAAGGGCTAAAAGGAGGACTTGGGTAACTTTAGGCCCGTCAGTCTCACCTCCATCCCTGGAAAGGTGATGGAACAGCTTGTCCTTGCCACCATCTCTAGGAATGTGGAGAAAAGGAGGCTTACAGCAAGTGGTCAACGTGGATTCCGTAAGGAAATCACGCTTGAATAATCTGATAGCCTTTTATTGTGACACAAGTAGTTGGATAGATGAGGGGAGGACAATGGATGTGGTATTCCTTGACTTCAGCAAGGCTTTTGATACTGTCTCCCATGGGATCCTCACAGCCAAGCTTAAGAAG
>JANHGL010015184.1:40119-53075 GCA_024611195.1 Ceyx melanurus | reverse complement strand
AAGGATGCCAGTCTCCTTCTTTTGTAGTTGAACTGCATGCAAATTGGGGACCTACTTTCCCCCACTCCTAAATAACAACGACAGCACAATGAAATATATTATTTGGTATTAATCTCTAAAAAAAAAAAAAGTGACATATAAGAAGAGGGATGCAGATTATTCTATTTAAATTTTTTTCAATTTCAGATATGATTGGAACATTAAAGATAAAAAGAGGGCATAGTGATGCAACTTTATCATCTTGGTACTTAGGGTAACATATACTTTACAAAAACTGCATGCTTTTATACCCAGCACTGATTTACTTTACCACTGCACTAAATTGTTCTAGAAACACAGTGTTTCACACCACCACCATTCTTTGGCTACATATTATCAGGGCAGATTCTTTTCCCTCAATAGTGCCTTAAAACCAACTAAATATAGATGCCTAAAATGAAGTCTCTTCATGAACTGCAAGTGTAATGCAAACCTGCATTAAAGCCAAGTGAGAGTTTTAGGTACTGGAGAAAGCAGGATACTTTCTATAAAGCATTTAGACAAGAATTGCATTACTCATCAGCAACTTGCCAAAATAAACAGGGACAAGGAATACAAAGAAAAATAAACCTTAGTCAAAATCCAAGCCAAACTGCTTCTTGAGCTTTGAAAGTCCAGCTGACCAACAATCCCTACACACACTCTCATCCCCTCCTCCTTGCATGGCCAGTAATAATCAACTATTTTCCAAACTTCCAGGTGAGTGTCTCCCTTTTTCTTTTCAGACAGAGGAAGCACCAGAGAGCTTTTAAGTGAGCAGCTGCATGAAGCTCTGCAGAGTCCTGGCACAGTTAAGCATCCCCAACTTCTCATTCTCCCCTAAGATGTCCTCCTCTGGTAGTTCTACTCAGATAAGAGTGCAGTTTAAGCAACCTGCCAGGAGAACTTTTGTTCAGTAAGATTAACCTTCAGTTTACAAGGGTCCACAGAAGAAATCTGATTTATTTCCCTCCCACCCCCCATGCCACCTCTTCAATATTCACCTCTGCTTTGTATTCTGAGAAGCAGATGACCCAAGGTTAACAATAAGGGATGTGGTCACATCCTTCACTACCTCAGCAGCCTCTTCTTAGTGGCCTGAATGGATCCAAGTCCCATTCCCCAGCCCAGTGACATTTCTCTGATGTGGAGCACTATGCCTAAAGCTTTTAATTTAATGGTAAATTAAGCTTCTCCTTGTCAATCTTTCATTCTGGGGAATAAAAAGAGGTTGAAATTGCAAATTCTTCACTCACTGGCCTGGCATGTTAAACCAAAGCTTTCTCCAGTGCTCTGTTTCTATCCTTTCACAACACTTGTCCCACCATTCCTCTCCACACAAACTCATCCTTCTCTTGACTTCACTTACTCCTGGGAATCTTTCAGCAGAGGGAATCAGTGACAAGACTTTGCAACCCACATCCCCTTCTGTTATGGGCAGACAAAGATGCTCTGAAGTTCCAGCTAAACATGAAAGACAAAACAACCCCCTGCATAGCTGTCACTGGCAGGTCAGCTCTGGCAGAACAGCTTGGACAATCTCTTATGCCAAGAAGCCTCTTTTATACCTTTTTTCTGCCATTATACAACTGCCTGAGGTGCAGGATACCAGCAAAAGACCCAGAGTACCTTTCACATGCAAATGTAAGGATAGGAAAAGCTACAACTGGAGGCAAAGAATCAGACAGAAATAGAAAGGCCAAATCCTGGCAAATGCAGCCAAAAGCACTATGTGCCTGGCTCCATGCACCCAAACTGAAGCTTTCTTGGCTCAAGAGGTCCTGGGGAGAGAATGTGGAACCATTTTAATGTCAGAAAAAAACCCCAACCAACTATGTGCAAGCCTACTATCTTGTGTAGATAAAATGTTGTGGTACTGAAGATGGATTGTATGCAAGATGGGTAAGAACCCATGGACAGATTACAGCCAATGGTCTTCCAAGTTTTCACCATAACATACAGCTCTTTGCCAAACTGAGGAGGAAAGAGGCCAGCAAAAATACTTCTTCCTCCCAAGATGACACCATTTACATTCATTTTGTTCAAGGCAAACAGCTTATGGCTTCCTCCAAGTTCTGGATCTGGGAGTAGTGTGGGGGTCACTGACTCTTAGAAATGCTTTTCTCAAAGTCTGCCCCAATGAGGTTCTGGCCAAACCAGCACTGTGGCAGGTAATCCAAGTCCTGCCCATGTTGAGAGCTTTGGGATACATTCATCTATCTGCTGGGATGCTTTTGTGCTGTTGAGGAAACTCTGCAAAAGGGTGAACCTTGTTTCTTGCAGTTTGCATTTTCTTTTATCATTAGATGAATAGTTTGAGTCAGTGTAAAAATACTGATCTGAACATGCACTACATTCTATGTTTTTCTCCTTAAAATATGCCCCAGCTGATGGAAATCAATGAAGCTTTCTGGATTTCAGTGCAGTGGTGCCAGTTCCTAGCACACAAGGATTTAGCTGTACTGTTCCAGCTGAAAACCAGAGTTTAACTCAAGATGTCCAAATATGCTTTTGACTCATATAGAAAATAAACAAAAAGAAAGGAGACAGACTTGTTTTGATGAGACTATTCATCAAGACATGCCTTTTCCTCCTTTCCCACAAGGGCACATTCTTACAGCACTGAAAACCCCCAAGTCCCATCCTTCATAAGAAGAAAACAACTAAGAAATCTCTCTTAAATTCACATGGAATAAGCTAATCCCACTTGCACAGCAATCCAGTCTCTCTTCAATTCACTCCCGTCCCTAAATATTTCCTTTTGATGTCTCAGGACACACAAAACAAGTTTAGAAAAAGAGTCTGACACCTGCAAATATTAGAAGACACTCAAAAAGAGGGAAAATCCAGTAGGCAGCAAGAAGCTTGTAAATAATTTGGTACAAGCAGCAAGACTAGGACTTACCAGTTCTTGGCACCTTCACTTCACACCCTATACAGGTGGGTGTGTATCCCTCTTCCAAGTTGTTCCAAAAGCCTCATTCCTGTGTGCATGGCTCTCCTGGGATCCTGTAACAAAAACTTCTTACTGGTAACTAATCATTAGCTTTCTGCAAAACATTTCTAACTGCTGGGTTTCCTTCTTTGGATGACTGTGAGAAGAGCTGGACTGCTGAGGCTTGGAGAAGACAAAGTTCTTTCTCTGCCACACTTAAGTACAGAGTACATATGCATTTGACACAGCTATAGACAAACTACACTTCAGAATATTATGCTGCTTCTGTCCTTTTGTACATATAAACATTAATCCTGAGTTGGAGAGTCCCAGGTCTGTCTTGAATACCTGGCAATATTGTCTGAAATCTGAATATTGTAGAGAAATCTGTTTCTTCCTGGCATAAGCCAGGAAATGTCTTTATGAGAATTCAAATTTGAAGTAAAATTCAGATTAGGGGAAGAGAAGAAAAGCCTCAAGAAATAATACAGGATTATACTTACATAAGGTTCTTCATAATGAAAAATAGCATCTGTAGACTCCACTTTGTTCAAGTTTTTGTTCCACTGCAGATGACTCCACCTGGTGAGAGAGATAAACTCAGAGCCACTCACAGCAAAGAAGGCAATTTGCTGTGATCATCAAATAAATGCATTACATATATGAGGTAATTTATGCCAATGGCCAGATTAGCACATACATATGGATAAAACAGTGTGTCTGTGGGATTTAAATGTCTTTTAAGGGAGCTAGTTTTTCACTTACTGTATTTCCTTCTCTGTTAAAAACATTAGAACACTTCATTGACAAGAAATACTACAGATGTAGATAACAGCAGTCACAGGGTTTTATCCAGTTTGTAGGAACAAAAAAGTAACATCACTGGAGAAGTATTATATATATTTTTTAAAGCCTTTAAAACTTGACAATGTCACATATATCCAAGAGATATTTACTGGTTCATTCTTTCTTTAGGAAAGCATGTATGAAAATGAACTTGCAAAGCCACATTTCTTTTTTCTTGTTTAACTGTAACTAGATCACCCACCTCACTTGGGTTTAAAAGATTTAGCTACACTATAATAATCTGTATCTTCCAGCTACAGATTTTGGCTTTAGAAGATAAATAGCACATTGAAGAGCACACAAACTAAATTACTTTGAGAAAGAACTGACTTTTCAGGTGTTGTGTTGTCATTTTTTTTTATAGATACCCACAGACACAGTTTTAATTCTTCTGTTCTCTTGTTGCCAGCTAACAAACAAAAAAACTTTCTGATGTTTGTTTTCTTCTATGTTGCTGGGGAAAACAAAACAAAAAACTAACAAATACTCTTATATGAACCCAGGTTGTTACTTACTTGCACACTTTAAGCCCAGGCTGTTAGATTAGCAATAATTATGAGGGTCAAAATGTCACAGAAATTATTAAGAATCCTCCCACTGATATCAATGAACTATGACTCAAGAAATGAATCCAGTTTTCACCTTTTTTAGGAAGTCTGAATGAATAAACAGTCCATTAATTGTGCATAAAAAGAAGCCAAAAGCCAGACCTGCACTCCTGATATTTATGCTAAATGCAAACAACAGGAAATAGGAGATACACAAGGGTGGGTGACTTTTTTAATTTTTTAATTAAATTCTGTATTAAACCAAAATAATTTTTTTTTAAATCAGTTATTTCCCAAGTCTAAAACAACTGGAAGTGAGATCAGAGTCAAATCCAGAATTTGCTTGCAAAAATAAGACCTTAGGAAAGCAAAAGAAAAAAACACAACACCACAAAAGAAAACCCATAATAAAAAAAATCTCCCAACCTTAAGATCTGGTTTTCCCTTGAAAATGTTGCCAGATGAGACAGTCTCTTCAATCCTACAATACAGCCTGATGTGTTAATTAACAGTTATGAGAATAAGAAGTAATAATTTACTATCCCTCACTTCCTCTTGAAATGAACCTCATTTTATCTATCATTTCTCCTAGAAAAACTGCATTTAATTCTTAATGAGGGTTTGCTTTCCTTATGTGCTCTTGGAACAAGCATAAAGCAGATGATCAAAGAAAGCAACCTGAAGAATGCAAAAAAATGTGCTTCATTCCAATGACTTGAACTATTTCACTGTCCACAGGCATCTGAAGACTGAGTCTTGAGTTGCAGCTGAAGAAGTAAAAGATCTGGTCATGATTCTGAAAAAATAACTTGCCTTGACAGATTCTACCTCAGTATTTGCATACAAACAGTTGTCTGCCACTGCTCTCTGCTCCTTAGCCAGCAAAACAGTGATTCCTCCAAGGACAAAGAGTTGAAAAAGTTATTCCAAGCCCATGCTTTACTGACCTGATGAATTATGGCAAGATTTAGTTTCAAGTAAAGAAAAGCCACCTAATTTCTGTTCTCATTCAGAAGCCAAGATTTACAAAACATTATGTTGATGGATTATCAGGGGGGATTTTCATTGCATAAAACATGTATTTTTAGCTAGCTCAAATCACTGTAAACAAAAGAGAAAAAAATGTCTTGAGTAACAAAGCAAAGAAAGATATTTTTCAATTTGAAGAATAAACTTTTATCTCATGACTAGTGGAGAAGATGTGGAGTTTTGGGAGATATCTTGAGAAAACACAGATTGCACAGATCATTTTCATTCTGAGATTCTGTTTTCTGTGATATTTTCAGTAAAACACCCCATCTTCCCACTACATCTACATAAATCAGACACACACTTTCTTAATTATTGGAGGGAGTGGCATTATAAATCTCTCATTTTCCCCAAGATCTACAACCTTGTAAAATTAGAATAATGTGCATCATCTCTCTTGCATAGCTTCTGGCATGCCATTTTCACCTTCCTTCCAGCATAATTTAATTCTCTGTGGGATATTTGTAGTAATAGTCGTCGGGCTCTCTAATGAAAGAAGTCTGGAAAAAAGATGGCAGTTTAACTATCAGATGCTATTTCATACAAATAAATCTTCATGTTTTCCAAATACATGTGATTTTCTTGATATTGCCAAATTTGGCTATGTTGGTGAAACCTTCTGTGTATTGGGCCATCAGTACTGAAGCTAAACCTATTTGCAGAAAATATAAATTAATATTTTTTTTTCTCAAATTCATTGGATATAGTTCTTTTGTCCACTTGTATTTCTCAGTGCTACTGCTACTCTCAGCACAGCTTTAGAACACAGCATATTTCACCACAGCAATGATCCTAACTGCAGCACAAGAGACAGGCAAATGGAGTCTAGCCTGTCAACAAATGCTAACAGAAGCCCACTGAGGCCCATGTGGAGTTTTCAGGGATTTATTGGCTTCTTTTCATTGCCCCCATCTGTTTGGGGGGGGGGGGTTTATTTGTTTATTTTTAATCTACAGCACATTTCTCACTTTTACAGGTATCAGTCACCAGGCAGACTTGACCCACAGACAAAAAACTTCAGTGTAAAGTTGTTTCCTTTCTCTCCATTGCACGTTTCACGATTGGACAATTCTACTCTTGTTTCTGAACTTCAGCCATCCTTTCACCCTGAACTCTGCACCTCCTCTGTGAACCCACTCACTGAGACTTATACCAAGTCTGAAAGCCAATTTCTGTTCTCTGCTTCATGCAATGCCAGTTCTAGAATAATAAAGTAATAAGATCTCCTAATAAACCTACACTGTAAATCTGTAGGCATATAAACTCCTAATGCTAGGTGGTATTTAATTACCCAAGCACCCTACTGATTTAAGTACCATTTAGCAGGGATAAGACTGCATTCCTCATGGATAAAATTTAAAAGTCCAAAGAGTTCTTACCTCCTCTTTTTACTGTAGCCACTCATCATATTCATTATCCAGTATATGTGGTGATGCAAATCACCATGCTCAGCAGATATATGCAGTAGAAATGAAGGTAACAAGAAACCCCTTCTTCCCAGCTTCTCCATGACAAATATGGCATTCAATAACATGATTCCACTGCTTATGGTCCCCCTGAGCATGACATATTTTGCACCTATGAAGTCAATCAAATGCCAATGTTATTTTTGCTTTTATTACCCAGGGCTGGTAAAGCAGTTTCAGTAAAAATAATTTATATGAACAGTTTCCGGGTAATGGAAGTTCAAAGTCTTCAGACAGGGAGGTTTTTTTATTTCTGGTGCTTGATTTCTCAGAGAAATAGTCAAGTGTAATTGATACCAGATGCTTTTTATTGTTTTCCACATGAAAGAATCATGATTTTCAGTGGATCATCAAATTATGCTGTGGCATTGTGCCAAATCAGCAAACACTTGACCAAGGTAGGGTGCTCAAAATAGCAACAGAATGTTATCAGGTCTTAGAATTGAAGGTTGAGTTCAGTTTCTCTGAGTAAACCCAGCCAAAAGAATTTTTTATTCTGGGGCTTTCCACAGTCTGCAAAGCATCTCCTTGTAAATTACTGGAATGAGTCCAAGAAAATGTGCAAATATTTGTCACCAAACAACAGGATTACAAAACACTGTCATTTCAAAGAGTTTGTTACATTAGAGCCAAGTCAGTCGCTTCAGAAATGTTAATAACTACCAAATATGAAAAAGGCCACACCTACCTTACATTATATTTCAGGAATATTACTGCCATAGAAAAAAAATAATCTTTCTCCCATAGCTGTGCCTGCAATGTTTGATAACTGACTACTATCTTATCTGCTTCACAAATAAAGGGCTATTTTTAGAAATTCCTGCAAGTTTTTCAGCTTTGGAAAAAAAAAAACCTCACTCTTTATTTCATATAAAAATTTACATTATATTCAGCAACTGAATCTTTTTATCATTCTTTGACTCCCTTTATGACACTACTTCACAATTCACTGCAAGAATTCTAGCTTACTGGGTGTTGCACACACAGTTCTCATCATCACAGCCACTGCTCTCTATCATCTGATCTATGAAGCCAACTCTAAAATAACTTCCACAGCACCAAATGAATTCATCAGAGGCTGATGAATTAAAATTTAGACTCTTAACTTAGAACTTTACAACTCTTGAATTAGAACTTTACCTGTTCATGAAGCAAATATTGCCAACTAAAACTGCAATTGGCATCTTTTATCCAGTGGTGGGATTTTTGAAGAGCACCAGGAAACAAGGCAGATTTTCTCTCTTGCTATTTCTCAGGCAGGAAATTTAATTTTTGGCCTTCTGGCAGGGTTTCAGCTATAAAGATTTTTGAAGGAACCCAAAATGTGTGACCCAAATTGATGGTTTAAAGAGGAAACACCAAATTGATGGCTGGGACTAGGCTATAACCCAGTATCTTGGCCTTAGAGACAGAACAAACATTGCCCTGGGGTTTGAATGACTCTGGATGATAGAATCTCTGTCACCATGGCTTTTCCAGGTCACAGAGGCATTTATGAAACATTAACCTTCCCTCAAAACCCAAGCAGGCAAACAACACTGAGACAGACCCTTGCTATTCCATTTCTCCATGCAAACTACTAAATGGCAATCTTGCTATTTTAAAGATATCCCTATTTTTGCCTCTGTGGGTACTCACCTATTCCTAAATAAACTCACCATATTAAAAGGTTCATTTCTATCAGATCAATACCAAAACTCTTAATGGCAGGTTTCTCTGTGGCTTGTTAACCCTTTACCTGCTCCTGAAGAGCAAGAACAAAAAAGGGGGTGAAAAAGAACAACAGAAACAATTCTAGCTGATGTTCATTCTATAAGATGTGTTTAAATGTGATTAACTGACCTTGAAAATTGGGCCACATTATGATCAATGACCAGCTTCATCCCCTTGGGGATAACATCAATGTTTGCCCAGCTGGCAATCCTCACCAGAATGGTGTGAGCTATTTTTGCCACATCCTGGGTGCAGTTGGAAATGTTCTGCACATATGGGCACAGGATATCTGCACAGCTGGGAATCTGGTAGCCCTTCTTTCCTACCTAAAGGCCTATTCTGCAGCTGTTTGATCTCCAGAGTGACATGTGGGAGAATAAGTTCAATTCCAAAAACATTTGAGGGATGTTCTGGGATTTGCAGGCAGAACTGGGGTAGCTACAGAATAGAACAAGACCCTCAACATTTTCCATCATGAGAACTTGAACACCCTAGAAACATTACCTTTTCCTTTCACATTGGATGTTCAAAACATGAACAAGAATGCTTCATTTTTGCTTGAGCAGAAAAATATCCAAGAATTCTCCTTCTGATCAGATGTATCCATTTGTCATCTCCCTAGAGCAGTATCTGTTTCAGGACAAGATGGAAAAATACCCTTTAGTAGCATGAATATACAAGATGGAAATCAAATGTTTACCTATCAAATATATCCATGTGAAAATAACTATAAAGGTTTTGCACTCAGAATATTTTCTATTGACCTCTATTTTCTGGAGTTAGTTTAAAATGCAGGATTATTGTCACAGCTTATTTTTCTATTTTTCTTTTGCTCCTCTATTTTTATTTTTTTTTTAATTATACATTCCTTGGTGTCTGCCTGAGGGAATTTGGATGTTCTCAAAGAAAGGGAATGCTTAGGTCTGTCTCAGCAAGGGAAAATGAGATGTGTTTTTGCTGGAAATAGCTACAGGGGAAAGAAAAGGATTGGGCAGGAATCTGAAGTATTAAACCCCATGTAAGTCCAACTCCCTGTTGTGAATTCAGCAGCAGTTTACAGACAGCTTTTATCTGGGTGTCTTGCCCCCATGTGCAGAAATAATTTGCACGTATGTTCAACACATACCATCTTCAACCTCTAAAAATGTTAAAACCTCTCACAAATGAGCTTCTGTGTAAATACTGTTGGGTAAACAATACTCCAAAAGTCAAGACACTATAACAAATAATTGGAGCTGATGATTACAGTCACAAAATGCTTTTGCCAGGGGCAAGTAAATTCATAATCTTGCTGTTGTAACCATAGCATATCTTATGCAAAATGTGTCTCTTTAATATTTATTTAGACATGTGCAATGGGATATAAAGCTATGGTGTGTGTCAAATCCCCTGGAGGAAGCTTGTGGAGCCAACTCATCAGGGTTTTCTTTTGATGCTGTGTTCTGTAATATCCTTTGTATGTGGTTCCCAGCTCTACATATACAAGATTAGAAGCAAAACAGATCAATTCTCTAGTAGAAATCTTGCCATGTGGTTTGAGAGGTGGCAAGGCCTTAGTATAGTCACCCCACATTTCCTGCCTCCTTGAAAGCTTTATTTGGAGGGAGGCACCAGCAGTAATGATGTGATGAAGCATGACTTTGAGTGCAGTCCATGCCTTCAGGTGTATTCCAGGGATTTAGTAGGAGTACCTATGATAAATGTACTTTCAGACCATAGATACACTCCACATTGGCATACATCCCTTCTCACAAATATCCCAGAGTGTGTATTCCCACTTGTACACAGAACCCAGCTGGAAATGCTTCCAACTGCACCCAGTTCTTCTGTCTTTGTTGAATATATTCAATAATATGACCAAACAGAATAGGAGGAAGCATATAATTTTAAACAAATGCAGAGAAAAACAGTCCTCAGATTCATGCAGCTTGTTCAACCTCAGCTAAGTAGCTGAATTAACATTTTTATCTAACTTTTCATTTACTCAAGTAATTTAGAGTGGAGTATTTAAAATGCTCTACGGATTTTGTGAAAAAGGCAGCACAGTTTCACCTTGTTACTGCTGCACATCCATTGTGGTCAGCTATTTTCTTTGCATTGCTTTGCAGCCTGTGAACAGCTCTGGACTTCAGGGTCAATGGCATGAACACCATTATCCACCTCCCTTTTCACTTCACATGCTCCTGTGAGAATATTCTGAGTCATCTGTTGCCAGCACCAGTAGGTCTGCAGTCCCTGTAAGTGTGTAAATTAGTTCAGGGTCAAAGAAAACAAAAATCTCTTTTCCCAAATGGTGGTCACTGTTTCCCTGAAAGTCACACCTGTCACAACAATCCCATCCCAAATAAACTCTGTGCCCACAACTCATCACAAGAGCCATGAGCTGCAGGGTTCTAAGATATTAAGGGGGGTTAACTTCTTTTTTAAGAGTTCTTACAGTGAACTAGTATAAATAAGGAGTGAATGATCTGTTCATTTCTGAGGTGTGTGTTCCCTTGCTGAACTCTGCTTTAGTACTTCATTCACTTCAATGCAATTCATTAACCACAGACTGGAAACAGCCCCTGTGGCCATGAAGGAATGATTCCCAGAAAGTGCCACCACTGCTACCACAGCAAGTAAGATTTAAATCCCAGCTGGGACTCCAGGAACTCCCCCAAAGCAAGCCATCCAGGAGTCAGATGATGAACTAGTTCTCCACTCCCCAGCTTAGCCACACTATGTTGAAGATAATCCTTTTGAATTGAACAGCTCCAGGCTTCAGTCAGAGATGACAGGCTTAGTAAACTAAGCAAGGACCTATAGCTTGGGCTGGAGATGGTCAGATGTGGATTGGGCATTTCTTTTGTTTCCTGACAGAGGTAATATTTTACTGCCATAAAGCCTAATGAAAAGCAACCTAGTTGCCAGAGAATTTCTTGCTCACTTCTGTATGCAGAAGACCAGGCTGGGACTTGGGAACAGCATCCTCTGAGTAGGAACTTCCATTCTTCTCTAGAAATCTGCTTAGCTTAGGGAAATACAGTATTCCAAAATTAAATCAAGATGCCACAGTTCTCTCTGGAATGAAACAGGATTAGAATACTGTGCTAGAATACCAATAGGGAAGATCAAATTCCACTTTGGCATCCAGAACCAAGTTTTGTAGCATTAGCACATTTTTCTGGCTCTCTTTTGACTTATTTAGACAGTAGCACTGACTCTGCAATTATATTTTTCATTATTATAAAGTAGTAATTACCTCTCCCCTCTTTTGTTCACATTTGTCACAGAAACTTCCAATCAAATGCAGAAACTTTTCACAAGATGTGACTGAGTAAATCTGAAATTCAGCATCACTTCTCCTTCCAAGGCAGTAGTAAAGACAATGTTCCTGGAAGAAGAACCTGATTAACAAAAACATCTGTAGGCCTGATGAAAAAAAAAGCAAAACTCAGCCCCTTACACTTTCACTAGGAAATCTACCAATATATCCCATTTTCTTAACAAAATAACATGAATGAACCAGATAATATATGTATTATATATGTAGAGAGGCTAGGAAAAAAAGCCAAACAAAACCAGAGAAGCTAGAAATGTAATATTTTGTTAAAAAGAAACTATCACTGCAATACTGATTATACTATATAATGGCTGGAAAAATACTTCAGTATTGGCACTGTCCAAGCCAATTTGAAAACTTATCTGATTACACTAATCCCAAAATAGATAAAACAGGAATCCCTATCAGGGATTTCCAGCTAATAGCTTCCCTAACTAAATTCCAAAAGGTAGCAAAACCTCATGGCTGTCAGCCTGTACTACCAGATTTCCATAAACATACAGAGAAGTCAAATGGGTTTCATAAATTGAGTGTTAAAAGCTGTGTTCAAGGAATAAGAGTTCATGCCTGAGGCCTAATCATTTAAATATTCTTCAACTGCCCTATCACAGGTTGCCAGAAAAACATTTGATAGCAATGAATGGCCCTTATGACATCTTGGAGCAGTTCTCAAAACAAATCTGCTTGGGACTAACAACATCCAAAAGGTTTGAAATGTTGTATAAAGTGCACTAATATAATAGAGGGATATAAATCCTGTCCCTTGCAGCAAAAAAAACCAAGAGTGCTCAAAAGTTGTCTACTTCTTTTACTTCTCCTTGGAGACAGGCACTACTTATGCATGTTATGTCCATAGTGTGTTTTATGCTGGTAAAATATTGCTAGTGTGATCTGCAGGCAATCAGAACAGCTACAATCATTGCCATAGTTTATTTGACCTGAAAGGAAACAGAAAATACACTTTCAGATCTGCTCTGTACTTAGAATCATAGAATGATTAGAGCTGGAAGGGACCTCCAAAGGTCATCTAGTGCAGCCCCCCTGCAGTGAGCAGGGACACCCTCAACTAGACCAGGCTG
>JANHGL010015184.1:23895-39892 GCA_024611195.1 Ceyx melanurus | reverse complement strand
TCCTGATACCCAGTCTAAATCTACTCTTCTCTAATTTAAACCCATTACCCCTCATCCTTTCACTACAGGCCCTTGTACTTTACCTGTTCTAGTTGAATGAAGTGGGCTTCCCCCACCAACATCCTTCATTCATGTATTGCATAAGTTGCATCAATACCTTTCAACTGTGTGTGATGCTGCTTAACCACACTGGGGGATCAATTATAGCAAAAGATGGAGGTACAGGAGCATGACAAGGGAATAGTGAGAGCAAGAATACCTGTAGATAAGCAAGAGAACAGAATAATTGTGATCTGTTTGGGTCTGTTGGTTGAGTTGGGCTTTTTTTGAGATAAGCATCTATGTTTTCAGCTCATATCCCACCCTCAGTTTCCCTTTTCTCTCCATTCTTGTCTGCAACTCAAACTATGAAGGAGTAAGTTTAGTCAGCACATACCAGGAGCTACATTTCTCAGTTCAGAATTTAGACATGTTTTCATTACAGCTACTGACAGGCTGCCTGGATAACAAGCTTTTGATTTCCACTTGCTGCCTACAAAATTACAAATGATGAGATTTTTAAGAAGACTGACTATTAGTGTCCAATCTCAGCTTCCATTACATCCAGGAGAGTCTCCCTGATGGCTTCCATAGGAACAGACCCTGGCCAACACTTCTGAAAATCTCCCCAGTGGCAGGAGGGAAGCACAAGCCACTGTAACCACATAAAGAAATATCAGAAACATAGAAGCTGTCTGTTACCCAGATCTTTTCAAAATTAATACCCCTACCCAGCAGAAATGATTGACAGACAGACCTCTGCCCCCATGTGGAGATGATCACAGGAGTGAGGGTTGCATTTCTAAATAAATCCTTATGCATTCTCCACAAAGAGAGAACAAAAAGAAGGGGTCAGAATAGCAATTTATTCCATATTTTTCCAGGAATATATTTTTTTTAAACAGTTTTTATTTTCTTTACCTTCTCATTACTTGCTCTGATATTGCTAAGAAAACAAGACACAATGATTCCATTGCCAGATGAACTTATGATAGGAAGCCAAACATTCCTGCTGTTGCTTGGTATTCTGCTAATTGCTCCTATTGTATTCCTTCCTCCCCCCACTCCAGCATTAAGCAGGATTCACAAACAGTGGAAACCAACCTCCAAACAGCAGATGATTCCATTACAAACTCCAGGTTTTGTAAGTGGTGATAATGTACAAGAGAGCAGGGGACTTCCCAGTGTCAGCTGCTGCTCCAAAACTGGTTGGAAGAATGTCTTCCCCTCCAGCAGGGCACAGCCATGCCATGAGCTGAACCACCAAGTTTTGGTGGGAATTCTGCCCACATGAAAAGCCCATGGCACACAAAAGAATAAATAAAACCCCAGGTTTCTTTCAAAAACTCCCCCAACACATCAGGAAACTTTCTCTCAACCTTTGCACAGAGTGCAGTCTCACTGTGGGTGAGATTCAGTTGGGTAAACATAGGTGTCCAGTGACATTTCAGCTGCTTTGGGGCTGATAAATGAGATGGGACCTCCTGCCCTTCTCTTTGGCAGCCTGCTGGCTCCTGCAATAGTCATTCCCATTTGCATTGACTTTCTGTCTCACCTTGCAGAGTGAAGCAGCATCTGAAGTGCTGCACAGTGCTAACAGGTGGTGATAATCCAACAGATTTCCTTGAAAATATTATGGGAAATTAAGTTTTCACTGCCTGGCTCATGCTACTAACATAAGAATGTGAGCAAAGGGACAGCTGGGAGGGGAGGATCTGCTGCTGATTAGAGGGGAGGAATATTGTACACTTTGCATGAGGGCTCCAGGACCAGAAATCATCCTATGCCAATGTCAGCAGCATCTCCCCCTGAGTTGTGATATTACTTACTCTGTAGCTGCTTCATTCCAGCTGAGGTATTTAGGGAAAGCTGATGGGTGAAAAGCTCTGCTCTCCAGACAGATATTCTGCATGCAGTAGCTCAACCCTTTGTGCTCTTCCTGCACCTGAAAAAAAAAAATTAAAGTGACTCCAGTGAGTATAAAGAACTTCATGCTGAGCATGGAGAATAACACTGTTGCTTTAAAGGTATCAAAAGACTTATTTCTTAAGAAATATTTTCTGAATTACTTCTGAGTGATTTCCTAAGAGATCACTCCAGCTGATAGTCAAAATAAATCATATTACAAACTATACTGCACAAAGGTCCTCAGCTGAACTGCCAATTACATCTAGGAAGACAGGTATTACATGTGGATATGCCATTAAGTACTCAAAAGTATTAAGTCAAACAAGGGCAGAATATCAAAGTATTCATTCCCCATTTCTGTCCACACATGTACACTCTGCATCATGACTAGATACTGGGGTACAGTGCAAGCCAGTAAGAACCCCAGTTGACCCATTATCCAGACTGGGGAGCCCCTGACCTGCCTGTCAAGAGATGCTTGTGATTGGAAGCTCCATGAAACTTAGGACCATAAATACAGAAATGAAGCACACTTAAAAGCCTCCCAATATAAGCCATGGGGTTTACACCCATTTTTAAGTGGTATAAAATGGTTACACCCAGCACAGGCCAACAATGAAGTGGTTGTTCCATGCTGCCTGAACTCAAACAACAGGATCTATCTTACAGTCAAGGTAATGTCAATTTGTTTCTATGAATGAACAATATTTTGTCCTTCTCCATGGAAATCACAGAGGATTCTACATTGCAGAAAGAACTGCAAAGCACCAGGCACAAATGGGTACACATTCTGTTTAGTTCAAGAAAAAGGATGAAATATTCATAGCATGCTCATTTTTATTAGTGCCAACTAACATAAAATAAATCAGTGCACTTCAATACAACTCTAACAAGCATCAGAATTCTTGCATGCAACCTCTTACCCCATTCAGGAGAAAAAAACAGGAAATAAAAAAGAAAAAAACAATTTAACACATAGGATTTCATTAAGAGCATATCACCAGATCAAAAAAAATGTAATTAATTTGATCAGAAAGGTTAACAAACAAGCAAAATGCACCCTGTGCCATTAATGCTTCATCTCCTCCAGTCTAAATCCACTTTAAAAGGTTCAAGTCCAGACTGTTGGAATGCAACGTATTCATGTTTGATGCTCCAGCCAGAAAAACAGAGACATGACCAGCTCCATGTCCTTGTCTCAAATGCCTTCTGTCCAGAGCTTTGATGTGGATACAGAATACATGCTGCTCAATTCCACCTCAGTGTTCCAGTTTACTTCACTTCTTGCTTTACATACAACATGTGTTCAGTTCTTGGAGGCTTTCTGCATATTACATCACTTTTACAAGTGACCTCATGAACTTGCACCACTAATTCAAAAGGATTAGTGACATTTGCTCAACATTTCTTTGAACTTACTTCTGCTAAAGGATGGGCTGTCAAACAGAAGTTCATCCTCCTGCAAAAATAATAGAAAATAGGCTTTGGTATCTGTTAAAAACATGTGTATCAGCAGGCAAGCTGCTCTTACAACAGGGAGCTACTCTGGGTAAGGCAAAGAACTTTGATCAAACCCTTATACTCTGTTGAAATACATTCACCCCTATTGTCTTCTGCAGTTTCAGTGGCTAAACTGCTTCAGCTTCAATTACTGCAGCCTGGCTCTGACAGATCACAGCATAAAGTAGCCACAGTAAATTATTCAGAATCCTATTCTGTAGCTGTTTCCAAAGGATTCCCACTGAACTCGAGGACATAAAGCATTCAGCAGTTTACAGTCCTCAAATGTTTTGCACTGAAAAGATCTTTTTTTCTTTCTTTAAAAAGAATAAGGCTTTTTTTGTACTTCAGAGAAAAATCCACCTTTAATTAAAATTCTTTTTCATGTAATTAATTTATTTAAGAGCCATTTTTCATTTTAGATTTCTTATGTGTTACTTCCCAGTGTGGCAAACATTTAGTTTTGTTTTCTTGGTCAGAATTGTAAATGAATAAACAGGAGGAGAATCAAAACAAACACAGTGCTGTGCCAAAACAATTCATGTTTCTTACCTGAAAATGGTCTCTGTTCCATCTGGCTGTTAAGACACAGTCTTTGCTGTGCTGTGCTAACTCAGGGGTTATTCTTTTGCCATTTGGGGATTTGGAACCAGCTGTTCCAAGAGTAAAGACAGCCACAAACTTCACCTTTTCAGTGAGGCACCTGCTCCCTCCAGCATCCTCAGAATGGCACATCCCAAATAAACTTTTCTGTTCTAGGCCACTGCTCTGCAAAAGAAAAAATCAGAGGGCAAAAGTCAATCTGAGTTTCCCCAAGGTCAGTGTGCATGTTCCAGCCCCTGAAATACTTCAGGACATGGGCGTAGAAGGAATCAAAGTTAAAATACTTTTATGGGGTCAGATTTTCACAAAGGCAAAATCTCAGTTGTCAAGTGTAGGTTCCCACTTGAGTTGATGAAATCTTTAATTAATTGCATCATATTTATTTGAAACAGAAGCATTCATGTCAAGGAGAAATTAACTCAAGGGAGAAATAAGAAATGAAAGGACAAGAATGGGAAAGGTTTTTTTCACACATATGTTATAAAGGTACAAAAAAAAGAGAACATACATTCCCAAAGCACATGCTATGCTTTCTACATCTGTTCTTCACATCCAGTTGTTGCTTCTACCTTCTTCAAGCACAGAGAAAATATATTTTCTTGCCATTTGTATACAGCATTTAGCACAACTGCCAAGGACCTCCAGAATTTACTAAAATACAGAGGAAAAAAAAAAACCAGAACATACACATTTTAATCTCAACAAGTCTCTAGATATGTTTTTCCTGAAGCAACCAGCCCTTTAAAGCTTTCACCCATTTGCTGTGCTTCATAAAACTTGAGTTTTGTAAAGAAAGATGCAGGAGGTGTTCAATTAACTAAGTGTCGTGTCAGACCAAGAATTTGACATAAAACAATACAATACAATATACTGTTATCCTATAAATCTCACCCCAGTTGGAAACTGGCCAGTGCTACACCACTTGAAATACAGTTTGCATATTGTCACATTATTTTAAATACATGAGTAATAATATATATCAAAAGCAGACCTTTTTCTTTCACATGGGGAAAATAAAGGAAAACATTAAATGTGGCTATATTTTTATAATTAAGTTAACCCAAATCCAAAGAATAATCCCCAGGCAACCATAAACTTTGTGGTGTCCTCATTCAATTGAAAAGTCACTGCTGCATCTGTGGCTTGGGGGAGCAGGGATGGGAGAGCTGGGAGAGTTCTGATCAAATAAACCACAGTGCTTAATGCACATTTAGTATTACAGAGTTTATTTGAGCAGATAATATAGAATAGTTACCCCAGCCCCATACCATACAAGTATTTAATCCATTGTGTGGTGCTTTCTCATCACCTTGGATCCTGCTGGTAGAAAATACCCAATGCCAAGCAATGCCTGAGAAGACTCAGACCCTCTCCCTTACCCACTGAAGTCTGACCACACTAAAACATCTCAACTGAAGAAGATACCCCCCAGATGCCCATTAATTTTAATGAAAACAAAAGCAGCTATAATGAGGGTGAGCCTTGCAATTCTAGTCAGTACATCAGAAATGTAGAGTTTACAACTCCACACTATTTACTACAATAAGCCTGGTCAGCAGGACAGCACCCTCCCCTCCTCTCCTGCTAATAAAAGACAAGACAAGTCAGAGTGTGGCTGTCCTAGCCATTAATATTTCACATCTGGGCAAGTATCAATCTGTCAGTTGATGCTAGGCAATCTTTTTTTTTGGTCAGCAATGTCTTTGTCCCTTCAGCTGGGTCACAGAAGCAGCTCTTCAGCTAATGAAAAGTCAACAGAAGTCTCTTGAACTCTGTGCACGTGTTAGTTTACACACCACTCATAACAAGAGCTGACAGTTTCATTTTGCAGTTCAGTTTTCTGATTTATCAGTCTTCAAATACAATTTTTACCCTTTTTGGCCTGGATGCAATTTCCTTCCAAAACTTTCTAACAAGATAAGCTTTCACAGGCTGTAACTCATCCTAAAGAAATCTCTGATCCAGGGAGGACTTATTAAAGCTGTTAACAAACATTTCAGACTTGAATGTCAAAACTTAAGGTTCAGATCACTGTTTACACACTTGATGCTTGGAGGAATTTAACACTTTTGAAGCCAAAAGGCCTTATAAGAAATAGCTGCAGAATTTCTTGCTTGATTTGAGGAAAGAAATCTTGCTGAGTTCTGCAACTTTGCCTTTCTGCAGTGAGATATATAACTGGAGATTGCCATTTGAGGGAAAGAGTTTGTCTGGAATATACAGGAGATGAAACACATTGATCTGTAGCTAGATAAGTATCAAGTCCTGCAAATTATGATGTTTCCATGAGTTTATTGGAACATGAGTTTGCCTGTCCCCACGTGTGCTGTCACAACTGCTTTTCTCTTTCAAGACTAACTGGTAAGCAAATGTTCAAGTGACATGCCTGACTGCATCAGGCAGATGAATTTTGAATCACTTACCAATCCCAAGCACACAACACTCAAACCCTCCTCCAATAGGGAACAGAAAAAGTGCCACGTGACATGAAATTCAAAGCTCTCTGAATTTCCAACATTAGCTTAACACGCTGAAAAACACAACCACAAATCCCAGCACTGACCAGGAGAGGAGGAGGCTATTCAGAGAAGGAGGATATTCAGCTTCAGAAGAGATTCCTTCAGAGGATATGCAAGTTCCATTCATCCCAAAGCTATTCACTGTGGACTTTTTCTTCAGCTCTAGTTAAAACGTAAACAAGCCTTGAAAAATTTAGTTTGTTTTTCCACTTCCTATGTTATGCAATGGACTCAAGTTACACAAGGCTGTTTTTTCAGCTGGATCACAACATGGTAGCATTTGCAGCCCAGTGCTGATGTTTCATTAATGATCTCTGTAACAAGAAGATCATTGTTTTCTTTTATGTAAATGCTAAGTTACAGTCACATGAAAATCTACTACATTCTTTTTGGTGGCTCAGTATCAGAGAGAAGGTCATGCTTCCTACCAGTAAGGACACTGCAACAATGTGCAGGCTATTTTGGGTGAGTGCCTGGTGATTAAAGAAGCCACCCAGTTAATGAAGTCTGCCAGGAAAGTTGGAAATCTTGAAGGTTCATGTCAAAAAGAACAAAACAAGAAGAGGACTTGGTTTGTTAGGTGATGTTCAAACTGCTCCATATCTGAAAAAAACAAAACCAAAATAAACAAAACCAAAGAGTTTTGTACAGCTGAAACTCTTCCCAGTCAAGGAGTCCAACCTCAGAGCTGACTAAGAACAGTTTGAAATCCTGGCTTTGCCACAGCCTTCAGAGCACAGCCAAGCTAATTCATTATTCCATTTCTCATTTATCACCCACAAACCAGAAACAGAATTTTTTTTTTTACCTTCCTTAACAATTGCTTTAAAGTCTAGGGTCACTAGTTAGGAATAACTAACCAGGTAGGTGCAAAGTAAAACAGCATCCCAGGCTCTAAGTGAGAAGAAGCAGAAGGCCAGAGCACACACATCAAATAAAGCCATAATTAGAATAACATCTTGAATTGACAGTCAGGGAACAAATCACTCAGTAAACTTCACAAATCAAAACCTTTTAGCAGGGTAATGAACTATTATCATGTTATGAAAAAAATAAAAATAAAAGGAATTACACTCTACATAGTCACACTTAATTTCAGGTACAAACTGGAAGGAAAATGCTGACAATTTATGTGACACCCAAACATTATTCCAAGCTGAAAATAAGGTTTTCAGAGCAAATGTGCTTTTTGCAGTGTTAGTACTGACTTTACTGAACAGAAGAAGATGCACAAAAATCCACCCAGTGCCCTCCCCACATGCTCTGATTTTGACTGATGCTTAGAAAAACAACATTTATGCAAATTGGACATGCTTTAGGGAAAACACACCACAAGATATAATGCACAAAATCTCACAAAAAAATAAAATTAAAGAAAAAAACCCCACACACAGAACAACTACAAACCAACAAACTACAACATGACTAACAAATGCTTTCAATAAATATGCCACATTTCATCTTGTTATTGCCTTTGGTGGTTTCCTGAGGCAACATGTGAAGAAAATGCTGCCAGTGGCTGTAGCCTGCCCAGGGAGGTTGTGGAGTCTCCTTCTCCAGAGACTTTCAAAACCCACCTGGATTTGTTCCAGTGTGGCCTGCCCTGGGTGATCCTGCTCTGGCAGGGGGGGACTTGATCTCCAGAGGCCTCTTCCAACCTCTACTATTCCATGATTCTATAAGGTGTGTCAGAGATACCAGAAGATAGTTTTCTAGGGAAGGTGAACTCTGTATAATTACTTATGTTCTAATAAACTCAGATGCAAGGAAGTGTTAACTTTTCTCTACAGAAAAAACATTCCTCCTTTTACCACTTGCAGTCACATTTTCCTTGGTCACTTCTTATCCTAGTAATCCACAGCAGAGCATAGCCACAGCAGTGAGAGTTGAGCAGGGATCAAGATCTGGCAGGTGCCTCTGGAGGAAGGCTGCAAAAACACTGTGCAAAATATTGCTTCAAGTTGTGAAATCAGCAGGGAATACACCACTCATTTTGTGCTTTTGTTCTTCTGCTTGGAAGGAAAAGAGATGAGTGCATCTTTCCAGATTTCTTGGAGAAAGATCTAAACACAGAGAAAGAGAGCCAGGAAAGGAAGGGTTGAGAAGTTGACATGTGTAACAGCAACAAAAACCTGAAGAGAAAATGCAAAGAGGGAAAAGCCAGATTTTCTATCATACCTAATCTGCTCCAAGAACTCTACTGAAGATAAAAGGGTCAGCAGAATTGAGAAAACAACCATAAAGTCTTCCAAGGAAGTGCTCCTGGCATTTGCCAGGGCTTTTCCAACAGCTAAAATTCCAGTTCTATTTAATGGACAAAAATCAACCTCAAATGAAATGATGTGTTCCTTCCACATCTTATTTATCCTATTCCTAGTCTCCAAGATATCTCAAATTTACAAATAAAGCTATAGAAATCTTACTTGTCTCTATCTTTATAATGCCATTAAAACTTCTTTAGGTCAGAGAATCAAATAGATGAAACATTACAGAAGTTTTGATGGAAGGAAGAGCATTATACTAATTAAGAAATTCTGGGAACTTCACTCAAAAAACTTCCTTTTTCTTTTTGTTTTGTATTCAGAAAACCAAAGTTTTGTATCTTCCTTGTAAACAACATTTAATTGAAGACTTTCTTTACATTGCCATTAGTTTCCTTGCTTAAGCAAAATTCCCTGCAAAGCCCCACATCTTGACTAGTTCAGCTAGAGAACAAAAACCATCCTCTCAGTCTGTTGTTAGCACATTCCTCACTAGTTATTCTAGCAACAGCACTGCATGCAATATCAGAGCAACAAGAATGATGTGAGGAAAAAAATCAGGCTTTTAAGAGGTAAATTTGTGTTCAAAAAGCAAATATGGCCAAATGGAAGCAAAAAACCTGCTGCTCAGTCAGCAATGCCTATAGCACATGAAAACTCAAGAGAAAGCTTAAAATAAAAGGAATAATCCTCACAAGCTGGAAAAAAAGGGCAAAAATCAAGGGTTGAACATTTCAGTAAAAGATAAAACATCGAGAGTGTTTCCAGGAGAAAAGGCTGGACAAAGAGCTGCATGGAAAAAAAAAAGGTATGTTCATTCCATTTCATACTTGGATTATTTGATGCTAAAAAGACCCTGTTCTCTGCCAATCTGAAGCTAAATCCAGAAAAAGTTTGTAGTGGGTCCAAAAGAGAATATCTAGCATTCATACACCATCAGGAAAATGGGAATTACCTCTGTCCCATCTCCCCATAGGCAGTCCCAGATGTGGAATTCTGGACATCACTGCTTTAACTACAGGTTTATTTGTGGATATGCCAGTACTCTAAGTCCACTACTCAGCAGAATGACTGAAGATTTTCAAGGCTGAAAAAGGCCCCTGTGACAGCTCCTTTCTTGGCACACGTATGCTTCAAAACCCTTCAGGCTGGACAGTGCTTATGGAATGAATCACAGAATCACAGAAATTAGGGGCTGGAAGGGACCTAGAAGATCATCTAGTCCAACCCCCCTGCCTGAGCAGGATCACCTAGAGCAAGTCATGATGCCAGTTCCTTCATCCAGTGTTGCTGCCTGACTGGCTGCCCTTCTGTTCAATGAAAGAACCAGAGCAAATCAACTGGAAGTCCTCAACACTCTTCCTCCTCACCCATCTTCCCACACAGCTGCTATTTATGCCACCCCTGTCTGGCTGCCTCCTCCTTTTCTCAGAGTGGAGGCCACCTGTTCTGCTGCAGCAGCAAAGAGGTAAGAAAGCAGGGAAGGAAACCAGACAATCAGACTCATTCAGGAGTAACAGAGATTTGAATACTATCTTGGCCTGATGATTACAAGGAAGTGGCAGCAGATCCAAATCATGACTGGAAAGGTGGCCCTGCCAGCAAATCTGATAGCCCAGGCTGGAGCCATTCAGGAGCTCTTTTGCTGTAAAAATATTGTTGTACTGAAGTGAAATAGTTTGGCCTCACTCCAGTAATAACTGAGGCAGGCTATTGTTGTACTGGAAAGAAATTTTGCTCAATGGGATAGAAGCAGCCACTGCCTACTAGAGAGAGAATTCAGCAGAAATCTCTTTGTTCTAGTATTCTGGACTGAGCCTTGATTTCTCTCCCTGCTGTCAAAAATAAGAATACTCTCTGAGCAGGACCTTAGCAGCAGACAGTGGTTTGAATATATGTTACCTTAGTCTGGCATGCTGCCTATTAAAACACTTAGATGTTTTCTTACAGCCATAAGACCTTCTGGCTTTACTCTGAGTCAGACAAGTTCACCTAAAACAAAGCACAGAGTGTGAGTTGGATCTAGTCAGAGCACACCCATTTTATTAGAATCTACTGGGCATCTTAGAAATCCCAACACAGCAGCCTAAGAGTGCAAGATCAACCTAATTAATGAAAATATTTTGATAATTACACTGTCAAGCAGAAAACCTAACAGGTCCAATTTAGATATTCAAATACACTTTAGATGCATGTGCATCAGCCCTTTGGTGGCCAATGTGCTGAAAAGAAAACATCAATAGTTTGAAGAAACAGAAAGCAGACAAGACTTAGGCAGATAGTGCTCTAACTGCTAGACTCTTAACTTCCTGGCTTGTCACTGACACTGCTGCCTTATAAAGCAACACTGGGCAGCAATTAAGTAGGGCTGTTATTCACCACTGACTTTGCAAAGGAAAAGAAATGAATGAGCTTTCCCAGGTTGCAGCAGTTCCAGATTGTCTCTCAAAGGGCTGCATCAATTACTGTCACTTATTTGTCAGCAGCATGCCATGATTAATTGGCAAGATCCACATTTTTGGGTGCCTTACGTCATACAGAGCTCTGCTCCCCCATCTGTTTTTAGTGGTGCTAGAGACCAAAACGTTCCACACCATGTACCTTGTCAAAGCTGTATTGATGTCTCACAATGGACCCGAGCTAAAACAACTTAAAACCCTACAGATTACCTAAATGTGCTGAAAATAAAGATGTAAAGAGAACTTACTGAAAGATTTAGTAGAATTGAGAGTTGAGATGTGTAAAAAGAGCAACAGACTCGAAGCTTTCTTCAGCAAAATGGGAATGTTAAGTTGGCAGCATGAGGGAATTTGTTGTCAGTACTAAAATATGTGAAAAAGGTTTTATCACTAATTCAAAATACTTTCAATAACTCCCAGGACACTTAAAGTAAATTTTTACTTAGCAAGAACAAATATGTCAAAAACAGCCTTAAGTTTCAGTTCTTTATGTCCTTACACCCTACCTAGGATGGTGTTTGAAAGCCTCTTCCTTATTGTTCAGAAAACATCTGCATCCTATGGACATCCACAGAAGTCCAACATGGATTTAAATGTTTCTTTGGAGCACATATACATGTATGTGCCAGCAGGACAGCACAGAACACCACATAAACTTATGGTTATCATTATAATAAAGGCTTAATGATCAAAAGACCATTCGACACCTATGTGGTCAGTTTGACATTATAGAGATGAATGTGTTTTTAAAAAGCTGAAATTAAAATGTTATTTCCCTTCTAGCTTTGACAGCCATCAGGACTCTTTATACATCTTGTGATACCTGTCATCTTTCTGAGAGCTTCTACTTGGAAATTGTGTCACTCTGAGATTCTGACTTTTGTTCTTTTAAAATACACTTGTCTCCTAGCTGTAGAAAATGTAAAATAACTGAAATCTTCTTGCTCAGCCTCCAGAATCAATCTATTTTTAGCATTTCTTCCTTAGATCCCCAAGCCCCATTTCTGAAGATGCTATAAGGGAAACTATTGCACTTACATAGAAATGATGTTTGCCCTTCCATACTCCTGCCTTTGAAGCACTCAGCAAATACTTGCACTACAACTTCTGACTTTTTGGTTGTACTGGTTCCAAGTTCAGAATCATGAAAATAGTACTAGAAGTCTCATCTTTATTGGACCATCAATTAGTAATTCTGCAAGGATGTCACTTGCCTGTAATACAACAGGAAAAGGAAGCTGGTAAGTGCCCCTAAAATTGCATATTTTAAACTCTCAAATACATACAACCTCAATTCAAAAGCACTATTTTTCTTTCAGATTAATTATATTTTAATACACTGTAGTTGCTTGCCCTTTAGTTAGCAGAAGTGATTGACAGTCCAAACATTAAAACACATGTATATCCTCTTTCAGTTTCCCCACAGCTCTGAAATATTGTCTCTAGCTTGAACCAGAATCCTTTAGAGTGAGCTGGATGATCAATTACTCTTCTTCTGATAAGTCTTATTTCCTATTCTTGTGACAGTGAAATAAAGCAGGGGAGAAAGAGGGAAAATAAGATAAACTGAATATTCCACATCACATTTTCACCCTAACAATACTGTCAGGTATTTAAGGCTTCCCACTGGGAAAGTCCCTGCTCCATTATAGCTGGAATAAACAAGCTCCTTCTGATAACAAGTCCCCCCCTCAACCTACAAGTGCTTTTACAGAAAAGAGCCTTCTGATCAAGTTTTGGGCTACTTCACCCCAAAATTCTGATGTTAAACACAGAAGAAACAAAAGCACAAAAGAGATGACAGTCTTACCAGTAAAAACTGCATTTACAGTTTCAAGACACGTAAATGGTCTGTAAAGTCAAACACAATTAATATCTAATACCAATAATTACATTTTGCTTCCATATCCACACACATCACAGCATTACAGCAGCATCTTCCTGGGTCCAGTAGTTGTGGTCTACAAAGAAATACCATAAACTTATTCAATGTCTTTGTTTCTCTCAGGTTCTATCTGCATTTTCACTACTCAAAACAGCAAGCAACAACACTGCATCATAAACTTTGTTACCAACAAGAAATTAATTATCACAGGCTTTGAATATTTTTGCTACATTTTTAAACTCAAAAAATATTCTGCAACTTCATTCAAATGATGTAAGCACAGAGGAAGAAGGTTAAGATAATGGGCCAAAATGCAGCCAGCATTTTGTGATGGCACAGAGGCCATCACAACATCAAGCTGGGTGGCTCTGACCAGTTGCTTATCCCATGTCATGCAGAACAGAACAAAGCCTGGCTGTGAGAGATCTGCCCTTTTTCTGGGGGTTTACAGCTCCCAGAAGGCAGGTCCCCCATTTCTGTGGTGCAGAGTTTGGCCACATCTCTGTGGTGCCATCAGGACCTTGGACAGTGTGAGGCCAGGTGTGGTCACACTCAGCACAGGATGGCTCAGGGAGAGCTCTGCCATGGCTCTCTGCCCAAATTTTCATGGTTTGTACCAGAAACATGTTGAATTTTTCCAGCAGGCTGGGGTGTGCATCCAGAAGAGAACAAGATTCCAACAAAACAGTGCAATTGATGTAAGCTTGTGCCAAAAGCTGGTTTCTAGTATCACTGGATGCTGTGCTCACTGAGCTGCTACAGCAGCAATGCTACAATGAGAAAAAAAAAAGATTAGACTGGGCTTTTTTTGCCTCCTTTTTGTTATAAAGCCCTTCAGACTGCTCCTCCAGAACACTCCCTGGTGCTAGAACACCTTCTTCTAGGAAACCAGCAACCTATTTCAAAGTTCTATCCAAGACTTCACTTTTCACACTGATCTTTTATTCCATACTATTTATTTTGCCTTTCTTGTCCTTCACTGTTACATTTTACAGGATATAAGCCAAGTGGCTAAATTATTTTGTGTTGACTTATGTAGCCACAGCAATACCATCAGGTCAATTTCCATTAGCTGAGAGTTTCTGTTCCCTGTCACACACTATGAACATAACACACATTGTCCTCTTTGTTCTGTAGCAAAATTCAGAACAGCATAGGCCTGAAAATATATGAAAAGTGACAGATAATTTGAATGGCTCAGAAAACAACAGAAAATATTCATCATGTTTTGAATATCTGGGCTTACATTTCCATTTTTATGCCTTATTTCCTATGTGCTTCATTGCAGGTGGTACATCCATGAATCCTCCTGGGTGACTTCAGCACAGGGAGTGATCCCTGGCCTCCAGCTTTGAAGCAATTTATTATTACTGCACACACAGCACTATTTTAGACAGAAATTACACTGACAAAGTGTGATACAATAGAAAGGCTCTGATCTGTTAAGACTGCATAAAAAAGCTCCCAAAGCTCTGAAAAAAAAAAAAAAATCAGTGGTATTTCACCTGCCTTGTCATTGTCAATTCACAGCTGCCCAAACCAGTCAAATTGGAAGAGCAATTATGTGACAGGAGGGGGAGTAGAAATGAGAAGAACACAAAGATGTGGCAGCTCTATCAAATTTGACAAATACAGTTTAAAAACAGAGCAGAACTTCTTCCCAAACCAGAGGGTAGCTTCTGTCAGCCAAGCAACACACTGAGAGAAAATGCAGCAAATCCTAGAACATGTGCTCCCACTTTTTCTGCTAAATAATGCAAATTAGTCACAAGACCATGATGAAGACCTGTGATATTAAAACCTGGATCATATAAATCCCTTGTATTTAATACATTTAAAATCCACAAGAGGGCAGAAGGACAGGTAAACTAATGAAGGTCAAAAATCACATAGATAAAAAGAAACTCAAGACTCTGCTGTTCTGAAATACATGCTGTTTTATTTTTTAAAGGAGAAATTGACCATTTGGTAGGGAAATATTCCAAATTGCATTGAGAATCCTGATGGTATTTTCTTCAGACCTTGCCATATGGTGAAAATATGAATCCTATTAACCAAGTTCAGGCAATTCTTCATGTGTTGTGAAACTGGCCTGCTCTGGTTGCACAGATAATCAAAATAACCACAATTCAGTCATTCATATTTGTTCACTGATTTCAGCTGGAAGGTCATGAATCCCTAATAATAATAATATAATGGCTTTTAAAAACACCCAGAGGAAGCCTGAATCCTCAGCCCACTGATGCTATGCTGAGTTTGTACACAGCTAGCCCAACTCAAATAGAGCTACAACTGCAGGGTTTGGTTTCTCACTCACAGTATCCCATGCTGGTTGCTGACAGGACAAAATTCTCCTGACTTGGAAGCCTACAACTAATCTTCAAAAGATATTCAACTAGTTGGGGCTACAGCCATGGCCTTAGTCCCATACATTCTTTCATCCAGTAGAACCTACAGTGTCAAATAGCAGGATCCATCTTGTAAAACACATGGGAAAGATAGGAAAGTTCAAGGGGGCAGATGGTTCATGTGATCAGTGTCAAGTCAGGAATGATTAGACACTGCATTTCAGAGCAGGTAAGCACCTACCTGATATGGGATTCTCTTGTCTAAATCCTGTTCTCTGTGGTGCCCAAGGACATAATTAGACACAGGAGAAACCTTCTCACTGCAGCTCCTCTAGTAACCTCTCTGCTGTTACCACTTTCTAGAAGATGAAAAATGTGGGTTGTTTTCACTCTTTTCCATTATATTTAAGAACCCTAATAGAGCTATTTTGGGAACCCAACCTATAGGCATACTATACTATACTGTACTAAATAT
>JANHGL010015184.1:343-23795 GCA_024611195.1 Ceyx melanurus | reverse complement strand
ATAAAATAAAAAAATAAAATAAAAAAATAAAATAAAAAAATAAAATAAAAAAATAAAATAAAAAAATAAAATAAAAACTAACACTTTGGAGAAGTCTATTCCTACACAGGTATGCTTTCATTACTTTGTGGTCCTGGAAGCCTGTGCTTCATGAACAGGTCATTCAGTGAACTTCATCAGTGAAAGGTGGACTTATTAGTCTCAGTTTTTCCTCACAGATGCATGCCAGGGACAGACTGTTCTCAGCCTAATGTACAGAACATGTTTTCACCCTTTCCAGTACATTGGTGGGCTTGGTTTGCCACGTTCAGCTGTTAGGAATATGACTTAAGTTTTACATGAAATCTTTTTCCTCCTGTGTACATATTTTGATCTGTGTGTGTGCATGCTCAGTGTATGTTAAACTCTTTAACTTAAATATATTGCTTGTGCTATTGCAAAGAGTGAACCCCATAATCATACATTGTACACATATTGACTATAATAACTGCTTTTTCTAACACCAGTATAAATCAACAAAATCAAGGCATTATGAGATGAGAACAAGACAACATTTTTAGCTTTCTTAGGCTATGTATTGCCCAGACTTGCAGCAGCTCTGGATTCATGTAAGGTAAGGCTGAAATGGAACACAGACTCAAGGTTTCATCTGCAATCTATTTTGTTTTCTAGAAAACACTGTGCTTAATGTCTGGGTCTTCTCAAACTATGGCATGAGGGATACTGAGCAGAAGAAAAAAAAAAAAAAAGATGGTAAAAACCAGTCAGTTTATCCAACCAGGATCTGCTTTTAGAAAAAGCAGACACACCACAGCCATTTTGAGCACACAGCAAATATAAATTCCTTCAGATTAAGTGCCTTCCTACGTTTTTGGGGGTTTTATTTTTGTCTTTCTGAAATTATCTTTTCAAGCCAAACATTTAAGCATTGATCCCCTTTTTACAGAGATGCACTCTGGCTAAAAATGAAAACCACCCTTGTGGACATAAGCCCATGTAGCCCACATCCTGAGCAGACCTTGCCAGACTCTAATTTAGGAGACAGCACAATTAATCATAGGAAACCTGCAATGACAGAATTGATTGCTGATTGAGCTTTTATCTTCACATAGCAAGTTAGCAGCAATTAGTAAAGGAATCTGGTAGGAAATACATAAATGCTAAGTTTTCCTAGCTTTAATAAACTTACATACTTATAATATAATTGCTATGCTGTTGAAAATATCAAAGCAAGGGGAAGAAATCACTGCTTCCACCCATCCTTGCTGCACTGTAAAGGAGTGGGGCAAAGGATTTACAGAAGCTTTGGTTTGCAGGTCAGTACAACTGGCTTCATGCAGATCTCTGGCTTGCTGATCTTATGGTCTTTTTCTATCTTGAAGAGCTTAAGTTGAGCCCCTGTCATGCCAGGGAAATATTTTGGACCCAGGTAAGGAGGTGGTTTAGAAAAGGCTAACCTCACCTGCTTGTCTTATTGACAACTAGCCTCAAGGCAGAAGAAACAACCCATTGCACTCATCTGAGCAAGACTTTTAGCTCAGATCACTAAAAAAACTGCAGGATTTTCTCTGAGACACAGAGTGAGTTTAGAAAACAAAAGTATAGGAGGAGATTTAACAGAAGGTGTTCTTACATGACTCAAGGCTGCTCAAATCACAAGACAGGATATGAAATCTCAGTCCCTGGCACACTTTATCCAGAATAGTCAAGTAATTCAACCACCTTTTCTTTCTGTAAAAGCAAAACAGTAGAAAATATCCTCTGCATAAACTATCAGTGTCATCTGACAAGATTTAGTTGTCAAAATGTGCTTAAAACCAGAAAAGGTAGCAAGTAGCCCTGGTTAGAAACAGCAAGCTCCAAAAAACCACAAAAGCCATGAAGCTTGTTTTTTGTAAATACATTTAATAATTCATCCTCCTCTTGCATCTTATAGATTCAATTGGATTAAACTAGGATTTTCAGCCTTAAATTTTATTATTCCAAATTTTTAATAATTTAGCTCTAAGTGAGAGAGATAAAGGAATAAAACGAAGATCTGTAATTACAAATATCTTATTTCCAAAGGGCTTTTATTATTTCATCTCAGCACATTGTCCCCAATCTAACTACTACTATGAAACTGAATAAATTGCATACAGATTTAAAAGACAGTGCAGAGTTAATCCTGAGTTATCACAGTATAAATGACCTATATTAGAAATAATCAGAATCTGCATATACCAGACAAATGGACTTCCATGTTTTAAAGGATTTGGAAAAAAAAATATTAGCACCAAGGAGTTCACCTTGGTACAGGGCTGCAGTTGAAGGTCTCTAATCCAGCAGCAACATTACCAGCTGTAGCACTTCTTCCCTGGTTTGTTTGAACAGCTGTTAAACTGGAAATTAACTCATGGATTTAAGGGTTTACAGTCCTTGTAGAAGGATAGGAACACACAATCAATGATATTTGAGGTAGAGCCATGTTAAATTTAGTCCTCAAATACTCTCTTCCCCACCTGGCCCTACTACCCCATTAGAATTATTAAGCAATATTAATAATTAAGCAATTATTACTACAACATTCAGTACAATAACTAAGCAAAGGCAAGTGTAAGTAGCTTTATCAGCAGAAGAAAGATACTTTATCTTCAAGAGCTCAGAGGCTAATCAGGAAGAAAACAGGGATGAGAGAGAAACTTCTGCTGAGGAGTCTAACACTACACAGCTTTGGTTTTATTCCTCCATCTTACTATCAAAAGCTTTCTGAGGTGAGCAGGCCCAAAACATGTAGTGATGGAAACTCAAGAATATTTTCTTGCCTACCTCAGGAGGAGTCCACAGAGAAAAACAGACCATCAAGCCTCTCCTCCACTTGTGCCATGGGTGGGTGCTTCCCCTGGTGTGTTTCATCACAGGAGGGTGATGACAGTTTCTGTATCCTGCACAGCCTCTGATCCCACTGCTGCTGTAACATGAGAGGTAGGGCAGGTTAGTAAACTCAGATACTCTACTTGAACAGAGCTAACAAGGCTCAAAGTGACCCAAGCAGAGCAGCAAACATTTGGCAAGCAGAGTTTTGCTATGTCTGTATGTTCAAATATTAAGTCATTAGTTGCACAATTTCCTCCTTTTTCTGATTTCTGAGGGCTTGCTAGCATAAAGGATGCATCAAATCCTTTAGAATCATGAACACAACTCAAAATTACAAATCCCCTTTGCACTTGCTAATGTTATCACATCCCTGACTTGCACCAGCTTTTGGAAATCCATCTAATCAGAATGGAAACCAAAAAGAATTACTGAGATTGTTGCTATTCTACACACCAAAGATGGAACTCTCTCCAAGAGGAGTCAACTCTAATGGGAAAATAAAGAGAACAAATTGAATGTGATGATATGCAAAAAAGTACAAGGGGGGAGGTGATGACATAGAAATAAAATAAAAGTCTAAAATTGTGGTGACTCCACACTACATGAGGAATATCTCTAGATTTTCCTGTTATTCTGTGCAGTACAACTTACCATGGAAAAGTCAATATTTTAATTAACAATTGTCAGCTTGCCATAACAGACAGTAAAGCAAACCAAACACACACAAAATTAACATTTACCTTTAAAGCAACAGGTTTCCATTTCTCATTTCAGCTGAAGGGAGTGTTCTCTACCTCTCCCAAAGGTAATGCTGCAAAAAAACTACTAAAATTACAGGAAAATAAGTTCTACATTTAACCAAAGTTTAAAAAGAACATAAAAATTCTTAACACCACAGAGCAATAATGATACAGCATAACACAAAATTACATAAGCCATACATGTAATGATAGACTTTGCTGTCACACAGCAATGCAACACACAAATCTCTGGTTCCACACTGAACTGAAACATTTCAGAGCATTTATATGAAATTGGGTTCTCCATATGTAGGTCTTCTCCAGGATCCTCTTCATATGAGCCTACACCATACTGTATTTCACACAATTACATGACAGTCTGGACCATAAGTATGTGGTTTTATGTTTTATTCTTTTAAATCCCAATCAAATTCAGCATCAAATGAGCTGATTTCATTACAAAAGGGAACCTGGAACCTGAGTGTACAACTTCCTTGCAAGCAGTGACACCTGGAAACCTGTTCACCTGGGATGGAGTGTTTCAAGCTTCCAAAAGAAAAGAAAGGATGGTGAAGCAAAAAAAACCAAACCTCTTCACAAAGCAGGAGGCTTCCTAGAACAGCCCCTCTGGTACAGATGCTGCAATTATAATCACCTCATCAGCTGCATGCCTTCTTCAGCCTTCAGAGAACACCACCAAGTGTGTCCTGCTTATCTTCTGGAGAATAGTCATGATTTTGAGTACTACTGGGATCCTATGCTGGCTCTCAAAACTGAACACATAATGTACAGGTGTCCATGCAGAAGAATTGGATCCAAATTAGTAGCAGAGAATGAAGAAAGCATTCATCACTAAATGTATTATCTTCTATTACTACTTCCATCACTAGCAATATTACTACTTGTATTTTCTTTTTCTCTTCTGAGTAGAAAAAATCTCACATGATAAACAGATTTGAGTAGAGGCTATGGGGAGAAAAAGAACACTGTTCATTTCAGCATAATTGTCCCCACTGACATACAGAAACTCAATTCTTTTCCCTTGAAAACAAGATATCCCAGTGCAAGTTCATTATACACAATACTGACAAGTCCAAAATTAATAAGAGCAACTTACTATTGACTGAGTAACTTACTATTGATGGAGCCTTAATATTGACTGCTGCTAACTCAGGAATTTCACACTCTGAAGTTACAGTTTTATTGCCCTTGTAGATCAGGATTCCTTGGTTATCTAGCTGTTGTACAAGAGGGTCTGTGAGTACTGAGGAATTTTCTGGAGGAAACAACTCATTCTGAAAATAAAATGAGTTAGATTCTAATGTAGTTGTAAAGCAGTATTTTTCCCAGTGCTCATTAACAGAATTAAGAAAACAAAAGGTAGTTAAGTGGGCTGAAGAAATCCAGGGCATCTGATTCAGCAGGAATAAACACTCTGGGAACCAGCTATTAGGCAACTGAAACTGCTCAAACCACTTTGTTAAAATGTCTCCACTTCCCTTGCCAGTCACAATGAGGAGCATGAACATTGCACTTAAACTAAATTGCTTAGAAGTTTTCACTCTCATTTCATGTAACCAGAAGAGATACATCCTTCTCAGTGCTCATATAGAAATAATGTGACAGCTTTCCACAGTTTCTGTATCCATACATTTTGGCATCTCAAGAACCAATTCAAGTTAATGAGTTTCATGTAGTAATGAGAAAGCTGTAAATAAAATGAGAGAAAATCATGTTACAACAAAATGGAGAAGGGAGATCTGAATAAAATATGCCTGGATGCCATCAGCAGTCAATCAGAATGACAAATTCTGTGTGCTTTGAAATGAAAGAATTTTAATGGAGTCTTACAGCTTAGATACAGAAACAGAGTTGCAGACAGCCAAAGGTTCAGTTCCAAATGTCCAGAATTTTCAGGTAATGCCACCAATATCTATGTTTCTAAGGCTGTAAGCAAGAAGATGAAGTTTGACTTTTTTGTTGGTTTTTTTTTCTTTTTGTTTTTAAACAAGTATAAAATTTTCCCAGAGTTTATCTTCAACTTTTATTTTCAAGATACAGTTTACTTCAGGTGAATGTCTGCCTTTGGTTTTTGACCTACTAGCACGTTAAAAAAACCCCAACAGATGAACACATTACAATTATTTCTCCTGACTGTGGGTACTTGTCAGGTGAGAAGTCTAGAATCTGTACAAGTACAAATGGAGCACTTTGGAAAGTCAGATCCATTCTTCTTCTCCCACAGACTGTAATTAGCTGTCTGTTTCACCATGGACATTTTCCATGTGCACTTTGAGGTAGTCATTTCTTGTAAACTTCTTGTGGCAAAGCTGGCATTCTGCCATGGGTCGATTGGGGTTGTGAGTCAGCTTGTGCCTGATCAGCATTTTCTTCAGGCTGAAGGACAGATCACAAACCTAAGGCAGTGAAGATAAAGACAAAAGAAGTCTTAAAACTTCAAGCACATATAAATTTCCTCAGATTAAATCATTGAGGCCAGAGCCACACATACCTGCAAGACTCAAATGAGCTGGTCTTTGGAAGAGTAACTCCCTCAGAGAGCACCTTAAAGGTTATTACTCTGTTTGGTAACTTCCAGTGTTGTACCAATGTTAATGTACCACAGACACAGGAGGAAAAAAACAAAACAAACACCAAACAAGAAAAAGACAAGACCCAACTGTTCAAAATATTACCACACTGAGGTGTACCAGTTGCATTCTGGGGTTTTTTTGTTAGTTTGTAGGGGGTTTCTTTTGGTTTTGTTGATAATTTAAAGATATTATTCTACCTGGGATGCAGCAAAAAAAAAAAATGACAACACATCAGAAGCCTCTCTGTCAATTCAACCTCAAATGAATTATTTCCTTCCTGACCTCCAGAAAAACATCTGCTGGCTCCTAATAGTTCACATTGCTCAGTTACAAGGAGAAAAGTGAGAGAGAAAAAAAGATGCTCTGAAAACTGCAAGAAAGGTTAATAATTATTATAGAGGAAACCTCATTGTTCCAATCTTCCTCTGCCTGGAGAAAGAAGCAGAAGACATCTTGCAAATGAAGGTGTCATTCCTTGCTCTATTTGCTGGTTCACTGCTTCCCTTCATCTGCTGCACTCCAAGAGTCACTCCATCATTTAAATACATGGATAGAGGGATGAGAGACTCTCCCATGCTAAAACCATCACTTCTTATCAAAATTCCTGCACTGAATCAAAATGAAAGGTTAAAAACAAGCTCAGTCAAGAGAAGCTAGAGGGAAAAGTTAAGGATCTGGAAGTAAGACCTGAATTGATATCATGCAGTTAAATTGTCACATTCACCTTCCATCCAGGTACTTGAATTTCCCAGAAAAAAAAAAAATAAAATTTAAAGCTTGCTCCAAATTTGACAAGTTAAATCTGCAAGAATCATGCAATTAAATAAGAACATCCACAGGCTTGCAATGTTAGAATTCCAGATTCCTTCCAGACAGAAGTGTCTTCCATGCAGAGGAAACACACAAAACCCAACACAATCCCTCTTTAGGAAGAACTCCTATTGGGATCAAACTCATAGTGAAAATGTGGAATGATTACTGATTTCACTTGAAACAGACCAACAGAGCTGACTATCCAAATAGGTAACTTTGGCCTGGGTATTTTCTGCCAATTAAGGCAAAAACATAAAATGACCATAAAAAAGGCAAATGCCAGAGGCAACTTTTGTACCCCAAATCATTTCTCCCTAGACAGGAGCACTGTATGTGTTGTTGCAATGGAAATTTTTTTCATTTATGACATGATGTAATACCAAGGACTTTTATACAGCAACTGTACTCTCCAACTTTTTCCCTGGCAATACATAATTCCCTCTTTCAGACCCAAGCAACAGTTGCCCTTTTGTTAATACAACAACCACCACCACCTACAGCCTGCACCAGTCAGGTCTTAACATTGGTTTTGCCAAATGCCATTTTCTGTCCCTTTTCCACAGGATACACAAAGTGAACCCTTAACATTTATCTCCTCATGACCATTCTGCTTGTTCACAAGTCTCAATACCTTAGAATACACTTGTAAACACATTTCTTGGAAGCCAGGAAGCCCAACAAAGATACACAGACAAGTTATCTATGTGTTGTGTGTTTCTTACCACTTGTCTTTTTTTGTTTGTTTGGCTTTTTGTGGGTTTTGTTGTTGGGTTTTTTTTTTGTGGGAGTTTTTTTGTTGTTGCTCTTTTAATTTTGGGGTGGTTTGTTGTGTTTTTTTTTTTTTAAGATTTCACTTTGTATTTGAATTTGATGAGCAAGAGTGACAAGTTGTGGATTTATAACCATGCTTGCTAACATGCACTTGATCTCTAATCAGTCTCTTCAAATGATCAAAGTTTTGATCAAGTAGGGAGGGTGGAAAAGACTGACATCTCCAAGTAAGGGTAAGGTCAACTAAAGGCAGAGTGGAGGGAAATACTGTACTGGACACAAACCAGGACAGGCAATACTTGACCTTTTCACCTTCAAAGAATAATCTGTTGTGTCTGAGGCAACTGAAGTTCCATTTGCCTTCCAGTAAAAACAGGCTGGTCTTCAGAGTACATAAATCTAATACACTAGTAAATATATATTCTCTATTTCCACATTAGTGATTTTCATTTTTCTATGTGATTTAGAATATTCCTATTTTAAGATGAAAATTCTATTTCCATGACTATCAGTGGGATGAGAGAGGTTTGAGTCATTAAGTTGTGAAAATGCTTTTGTTGATTGATAAGCTAGAGAAATAATCACACAAATAAACTGTAGCACCTACAGCAAACAAGCTACAAGGATTACTTTGACATAGAGCACAGTCCTGTACTGCAGTGTCTGTTTCACATGCCTGAGTTAGAGTGAGAGAAGAAGACACAGCTTTTATTTCTAATTCTGGGAGAAAAATCAATCTAAAGCAAAAATGTAATCTAAAAATATTGGTATGTAATAGTTTATATTGGGTGGGGAAAGGTGTGCTGCCACATGAAGTCTATTCTTGAGCCAATAAACTACACTTCATTTTCCCCCCAAAATTTGTTTTTCCCAAAAAAATTCAATTTATAAATACTCATGGTAAGGTGCATAAAAATTCTGAGAGAAGGACTAGACACAGATTACATCTGATTCTAGAAATACTATGATTTGGGAAAATACAGAGCTATCTAATTAATGAGAAAAACCAAAGGAATAGTTAAAGCAGGAAAGTATGTTTTCAAACAGCTATTTTCAGCTAAATAAAAAGAATAAAATATAAGCACCACCCCAAACTGGTCTGAAAAAGCACACTGTGAATCCAAGACCAGTGAATCCTGGATCCACAGTGTAGGAAAAAATGAATTTACACTACTAGTTAAACAACAGATGATAAAACACCACAGCAATCTGAAAGCTGAAAAAATTATTGACAATTATTTGGAATTAGATAAATCCTCAGGGTTCTATCTAGAGCCAGGCCTAGATTATTCCCTCAAAACACAGCCAACCTCTCAACTTGTAGACATCAGCAAAGTGTTGCAGCTGAATTTTTTCATTAACTTAATAGAGTTTACTCTCAAAGAAATACCACCAGATTATCTATTAAAAGCCCAGTCAATCAACAGCTTCTCATGACTTTCATGCAATGTGGTTATTCTAATTTTGCATTTAATTTTACAAAATTGTGAACCAATTTACAGCTGCTCAGAACAAACTATCTAAAATATACCTGCAAACTGGCAGTTCACTTGGGACACTTCATTAGTGTCACAAAACAAAGCACCTCTACTAATTCTACACCCTATTCTGCTGCCTCCTCTAAATCTGCAAGCAATAACTTAAATTCTGGCATCTGACAATTCCAAAAGATATGCTTTTCCAACATTTTCTTCACATTCAGCCTTCCCATCTACCTTCCAAAAGCTGAGAGATGTATACAGGATGGGGTGTGCTGAATGGAAGGTACTTGACAGTGATCTATGAACTGTAACATGATATTGTTGCATTTCAGCACTGCAAATGGACAGAGAATTTGCAGTTTCTTCAACAAAAAAAACCAAAACAAACCAAAATATCAAACAAACACAAGCAAAACAAAACAAAACCAACACAAAAAAACACCACCCACAATCTATGAGCAGATATTGCAAAATATCAGACCAGATTTTGCTCAAGAGAAGTTGCAAATCCTGATTTCATTTTCATGATATTCAATAACATGAGGAGCACTTGGATTCCATGCAATGAATGAAATACCTTTTCCTCTATAAGCTAATCTTCAACTATTAACCTGTCCTATAACCTCCAAGGGAACCCAAAAAGCATGGATTTGTAACTTGCAACATCCAAAGCTGCAGTAGTAACAGTGAAAATAACTCTTGGGGGGATGCAAAACCATCAAATAAAAGGGTGTGCAACACTCTTGGCAACTGAAGAGGGTCCATAAAATTCATTCCTTGGGCAATCCCAAAGCTGCATGAAGTGCAGCTTTATGCCCCAGCCAAGAGGTGGTTCATTCCTGCTGCTGCCCTGGAGTAAAAGAAGACAAAGGGAAGAGATGAACTCACATCACACTGGAATGGCTTCTCCCCGGTGTGTGTTCTCATGTGCTCATCCAGGCCTCTCTTCTGACTGAAAGCCTTGTTACACTCTGAACACTGGTAGGGCTTTTCCTGGATGGAATGACAAGAGTGAGCAAAAGTGAGTGAAAGTGAGGCAATGCAGAGCCCAGGTCATTAAAGGAGTGGAATTCCATGCTGGATGGTGCAAGTTTTATATTCTCTCTACGGGATTACAGTCAGTGAAAGCAAGAGAAAAGGACTTTCAAATGATTAAGTGAAAGCTGGGAAAGCTGTGGCCTGACAGTTTCCACTTCAACACCCACTTATGAATTAATTATCTGTTCCAGGCTTTCAAAAGCAGGCATTTTAGGAGTCTGTTTTTTGTAATGTGAAAGGTACATTACATGAAAACATAAAATTCTGCCATACTTTCCTTTATCCTCCACAACAGCTTAAAGTGTAACGACAAGAAAACTAAGCAAACCTCAGGTTTCCAAGAGGTGAAGAGAGGAAAAGGGGATGCTGGGAACCTTGTGGTAGAGAAAAATTATTTTGCAAAGTGGTGACAGAAGGTTAATCATTGCAGAATCTCCAAAGAAGTGCAGATGACAACCAAGCCATCTGTATTTTTATTAGAACTATTGGTTAGCAGCTACTGTAACCCATGTTGTTATAAAAGCTGCAAGTTCACTGACCTCAAATAAATAATTAGAGGTACCTATGGAAAAGTCACTTAAAAAGATTTTCTTCTTTGAAGTTCTTCCTTAATATAAAAACTTATCTAAGGTGCAATTCCTCCTTTACACCACTGAAGTTACAAAAGAACCACAAGGAAAACAACATTTAAATAAATTAATTAAAATGTATTATGGCACTGCATTGCTTCATCAAAATTTTGATGCTTAAGAAACACCTTTATTCTTTAATCAGCTATACTTGATTCTTTTTCTGTGGTCCCTAATTCTATAGTGCTTAAGTTCTAAAGCAAGAAAACAAGTTCTTAAGTTCTAGGCAACAAAACCTAGAGAGAAACACCTCAACATGTAATGTCAAAAAACCTCTAGCTCACCAAAACCAGGTCATAAACTAAATATACAGGGACAAGCATTTCTCTAGCAATTTCAGTTTCAGGTGTGAGTAAATGCTGAGATAAATTAAATATATTTTAGCATGGTGCAAGACCAATCTTTCTACTGACACAGGCTGCATACCCTCTGCCCAACTGCATTTAAGATCTCAGCTGACCTTCAAAAAAAGTATCATCATCTAGACCAAAAACTTCATGTCACTAGGAATTCTGCTACAGTGACTAAAGACTTCATGGAGCAGGTCTGTAATTTTTAAGGATGTGAATAAGGCATTGGAGAGCAGGGTTCTGCAAAACCCCCTTAATTGGTTTTGCATTGTGGTTAACAAAAAACACATTTTCTCTCTAAAAACAGCCTTTTTCTATGTAGGTTGTTCCACAGAAAGTGCAAAGTGAAGTTTATGATGTGTACATCTTAAAAACACCTATGAAAACAACTGTTATTGCAAACTACACCAGGTGTACTCACTCCCTTTCTATCATCTTGTCCTTCAGGTATCTGAAGAGTTAACTTAATTATGATTATTTCAGAGCGAAATGGACTTCAGGATGCCACTCTGGAGCAAACAGCATTATTAACTCTAGGAAGCTGAATATGGTTAATGTTTGGCTCTGTGTATTACTCTATGGCAAAAGAAAAAAGCAAACATCCAACCACCCCCTTGCCCTTGGCATTTGTATTCCAATTCACATGTGCAGCATGTGAAACACATCCAAAGCTGCCTTTGATCTCCTTTGAGATTCCTTACATCTGTATATGGCAGTGACTTCAGCAGACAATTCTGATTCACAGCAGCCCCCTCTCTCCCAAGCAAAGCTGCCCTTCACTGACATCTGTGTCCATTGCACTAAAATCACTGGTGTCATCCAGAGTAAAACTTGGCTCTCAGTTTCTCTCCAGAGAAAAAGACTTTTTTGTCAGTTTCAAAGACATCATTCTCAGACGCTAATTTCTTCAAAACAAAACATTCTGTGCTTTGCCTTTTCTCTCTCTCTCCCTTCTTACCCTCCTATCAAATTTTCATTGCACAATACTTGGACAAGGCAACATTTGTAACATGGAAAAGATGTCAAATTTGGCATCAGCACCACTGCTCTAAACCTGGAGAAAAAGAGAATAGATAAAAACCAATGGTAAAGTCCAAAAGTTAATTCCACCACAAAAGGACAATCTGGACCAACAATGGCACGAGAAGAAAGTTGGACCAATTTATAGCAGCAAGCAAAGGGCAAAGCCTGCTGCTAACTGTCAACAAAACAGGTGAATTTCATAAAAGTCTGACTTCAGAGGAGTTAGCAAGTGCTAGTGCTTTAAATCTACCCTCTGCTCAAAAAGCATCAGCCAGCCCATGACTATGGCAGCAGCAAAGCCAAAGGATTACATGTGTTTTCTTTTATTGATGATACAAATGAGGAAGGGAAGAGTGAGAGCAACAGAATGCAGCTGATACTGCAGGGATTTAGTATTTACTTAAGTATATCAGGTATAAACAGAAATATGGAGGTCAAGCTCCCACCTCTGATGATTTTCACTATGTGAAAACAAGAGGTAGTGGAGATTTTTACCAGCTATGCCAAATAGTGTCTGCAACAACACATCATCTGTTCTGGGTACCAGTCAGAAGTGATGACCTGGGATTCCAGGCAAATTGAGCTTTGCATTACAAAGGCATCAGAACATGACAAATTCTTATGGCCATCTGATGCCACTTGTAACAGAGTGACAGAACATGTGTACAGCACAGCCTGAACCCATGACAGATGGAAATACTTAAATGCAGACCATTTCAACTGCTAATGGCTGCTGCAGTTGACTCTATCTCCCTTAAGAAATATAAATACACTAGGAATATTAGCTTAGCACCAGTGCACATGGCTGTTTATGTAAAACTGATTACACAGGTAAAAGATGAATGATTTCAGGAGGAGTATCTCCAAGTAACTCTTAGAACCTGAATTTAGAACTGTAAAGTGAGCTTAACAGTACTAAAAACATGATTTAGACACTATGATATCCAAATAAATCATAAATCTTATTTGAATATTGAGCTAAAATCTATTCTAGTCAATCTTTCCAAAGGTGGCAGGAGCAAGTTAAAATTGGCCCACACTCAGGAGTCCTTATTCTTTACTCTTCTGCCTAAATTAATTTACCACAGTGACTGGGGATTTATACATCTCAGAAAGTTAACTTTTTGGATATAGAAACATTTCTCAACAATCCTTTTTAGATTTGAGTTGACAGAGTATACTTAAAACCCCAGAGCTAGCTAGGATCTTATTTCTCTTATGATTATTTTTTATATATATATATATATATACTTACTAAATTCTGCAGATTTGCATCAGAATGTCACATAATGCACATTTCTTCTTGTGGAACATGTACATATATATATAAGCACACATTAATTAGCATTACTAGTATGTCTAAGACATCCTGCCATATTAAGCTGTGGATATCCCCTCCCTGGAAGTGTTCAAGGCCAGGCTGGTTGGGGCTTTGAGCAACCTGCTCTAGTGGAAGGTGAAAGCTGAAGGGGGGCTGAAACTGGATGATTTTTAAGGTGCCTTCCTTATGAATGAATAACAGAAGCCCTACAGAATTAGAGGGATCTTTCTGCTTAGACTAGAAACTCCCCACAGATAGTGTCAGAGCGTGCTGAGGGCCAGGCCAAGAGAGACATTCTTGACAAGAAAACCTGTTCAACTGCAGCTGTGGTAATAGACCTCTGAGCCTCAATAAATTCCAGTGTCAAGGTACTGAGGGCTTTTTTTTTCTACATTTGAGAAGAGTGATGGGTAGTTTTACTATCAATTAAGTGTGACATACAGTGTATCACTCAATTTTTTTTAAAAGAACAGTTTTCACCTCATTGGAGGGCTGGGAAATTCAGTATAGTGCAGTAAGAAAGTGAAGTGCCTATGGAAACAAGGGTGGCTTATGCAGCTGATGTTTAGTTACATTTCAACCCTAAAAACACTAAGCTGATTAATGTCAGGCAAAAAAACATCAGCAATACTTTCTGCTAGGTCATCACCACTAGCAACACATCCCCTGTTGAGAAGAGAGGCTAAGTCACTTAAGATCACAGATGGTGTGAGTTAATAGAGTCCAGTTTTGTATTTAAGTGTGAAAAATGTGCAAGAACTAACATGATGCTCTCTGGATAATTGGAAGGGATTTGGAAGCTATAGCAAGTGGCTCACCCACAGACAGAGGCCTATTCAAATTATCAGACTAGCATTAAATTACTCAAGTGATGTTGACACAAGAAGACAAAGGCTGATAATAATTTACAACTCTACAGAAGTAGCAGGGATTTGAGTCATAATCATTAAAACTCAAACTATCACTTTACAAGTGCACATTTCCTCTGGTGAGTAGTAATATCCTTAAAAAAAAATATTTCCAAGAACTAGAGTAGGCACAAAAAGTTCCCTATTGAAACAATTGTGAAAGAATTTTGACAGATTTCAACAAAAAAAGGTCAGTTTCATTGGTTGTGACTGATGTTTTTGTTAGAAGAGATCTCAATTAAGCTTTGAGGGTTTGAGAAAAAAAAATCTTTGCAATAAAATTTAGAATGAAAATCAAAATAGGCATCTTCACTGAAATGCCTGTCAGAAGAAAAACTTTTTTTTTTCATTGAAAATTCAGTATATACAATTAATTGGACTTTATCATTAAATTCCCATTTTACAATGTAGTTCTGACCCATTATATATAGTTTGTTTGTTTTTAATGGCTGATATAATTTCTGCCCCCAAGATTTAGTGAAGGACTTTATTTCATCAGCCATGATTTAAAAAAAAAATCAATATATGTTTATCTGCTCTCGGAAAAAGAACAGTATCAATATAAAAGTCAAACATTTTCATTCTGTGAGGGAAAGGTGTCAGTCAACCTTACATCAAGGGTGTGAAAATATAGGTGCATTGGGATTCAAACCTTCTGTTTTCTGTAAACAAACAGATTCCACAGGCAAGGAAAGCACAGCCCTGGCAAAGTCATCATCCTCAGACAGATGTTTGGGAACTGGTTCATGTCACACCAACAGGGAAATAGAGAGAAATATCTAATACTGAAAATAATTCAAAATTCAATCAACATGTCATATTATTTCATTACACACTGATGTGCATAAGAGACTCTAATTTAGTACAAATGCAACTTTTTTTTCAGAAGTAATGAAAGCATCAGTTTGACACAATAACTCTGGGCACCTATCAATGATCAGATTACCAAGCATTAACAATCACATGGCAGTAACATGAAATAATTTCTCTACATGTTTAAGCTCAAATTATGTCAGGCACTGAACAAAGCCTTTGGAAAGGCTCAAGTTTATGGCACCATGTTGGAAATATGCAAGTATTTCCTCAGAGCTGATATGGTCTATAATTCATTTCATCAAGAACTTCAATGAGTTCCTCATTTATGTTTTCCTAGGCTGTTATATTTCTTCCAGAGGGAAAAAAACCCCACAACCATACCAACAAAAAAATACAACAAAAACCAGAGTCATAAACCAAACACATCTACTTTCATGGAAACAAATCAATGCTCAGGTGACATTTTAATGGGAGGTGGTTGGTATTTTCTTCTCCTTAGGTTGTCAGGAGGGGTTTTGCCTTACCTTCTCTGTTCACTCCAGAGTTGGAGCTGACACCTGAGGCCACCCAGGCTGTACTCACTTTAGCAGTTGCCAGACCTTAATCAACTTTCTCCAATGATTTTTCCAGCAGCCTTCACTGATTCACCAGATCAGGTTTAGCATTTAATCCCACTGGTGAAATATATCTAGATTTAATCTCTACAATGACATTTTCCTTGTTGAATGTCATATTATTACTTTTAAGCTACTTCACAGGATTTCTGGTCAAGACACCAGACTCTTCTTTTTTTCCAAGGTATTCATAATAATGAGTCCATCTTTTGAAAATTCAACACATCAGATGCCTGAAGGGAGAAATTTGTAGTGTGCCTTCCTGGCTTTTATTCTTCTTATCACTGACAGAAATAAACATTGGCAAACACTATATTTTTTTACCTGCTAATTTTCAGTTTTGTCTTTGTTTAAATAGCTTAGGATTGCAGAACAAATTAGAGTGAATTGGTTTCATGCTGAGAAGTTTCAAGCTGTTTCTGCACAGGTATAATCTTTCTTCACTGGAGAAGTTCTTACATGGTACCATTAGAAGACATCTCTTGGTGTTTCTATTTTTCTGAAGCACACATCCCAAATGTCCCATTTCTGTGATTTGCTGCACATTTCCAAAATGTTTTGGACTACATGACCTGGATTCCTTTTGGAAAAAATTAAACCAGAAGGTTTAATACATTCCAGGGAGTGCTATTGTGCAGACAGTCCATAGGACCAGAATAGAAATAATCTGCAATAAAACCCTTGAAACACACACAAGATAAACATCAGGTCTTCAGCACCAACTGTTCCACTTTACACATAGAACATTCACTTCATGCACTCACTTCAAATATGAATAGCTCAGAATTTTCAGTTCAGTTTATATTGCTCTTAATGATTGGAAATGCTCAAGCCTGGAAATTCAACTGTCAGTATTAACATACAAATAGATTAGGTTGTCAGCCTCAAAATAAACCATCTTAATAGCCACAACTCTTAATCATTTTTACAAAACATAGGTAGGTAGCATCAAGCAGCCAAACTACAATAAAATGGTAAATTCTCTATTATGGTGCCTAACTACATTTCAGAGCATAGCTAAGAGCAAGAAACATCCCAAGACAGTGCACTCATCTGAAAAAAAACCTGTAAGTTTTCCATTCAGTGCAGTTAAAAATCTCAGCTTTGAAATGATTTTTTTGTAATTATCATAATCTATCCAAGTGCTTTATTATCTGCTCTGGGTGTGTGCTCAGAACTGAATTATACAACTATCAAGAATATACACAATTATGAAAATTAAAAGAAATGCAGAGCTCTCCTCCACAGAAGAACTGCATTTTCTAAGACTGCAGGATATGCAGTCCTGCTGTAAACAACTGCCAGGAGTTATTCAGAGCTCTTAAGCAATAAAAATAATGTTTGCAAAGTTCCCTGCCATCACAAGCTTATATTTTGGAAAAGATCATCACTTGGTGTCAATCATAATAGTCAATGGAGGTACATCAGGACAGGTTCTAAAGACCTATTCTTTCCCCCTCACTACCTGAATTTTTTTTTTAAGAGGCCAGGGGGCTTATTGTTTTTGTTCAGACTGTATGACAAATCAGGAAAAAATTGGCACTATTTCAGAGGTGCTCTCATTGACTGCTCCTCCCACTCAGCCATGTAGAACATATATGGGAATGAAATTCCTTCTGGTGCAAAAACAGTAATATGGGACAATAACAACAGAAAGGATTTTATAGCATCTCTTAAAGTGATTTAACAGCTGAAAAGGAGGAGAAAACTAATAACCTGGGACTAGCCTACTCCCAGTGCCCCACCAGGAAGCACTGCACAAACTACTGAGAACTTTCAAACTAAAGTTTGGGGTACATGAACAAAAACTTTATGGAGGAGCTCAGTTAATACCCTCAAGGTCTAGGCAGAATCATAGAAAATTAAACACTTTTGATCTTTACTTCTTTAGAAGCCATTCTGTGTGCACATTTACATATGGAACTATCAGCTTCCTTATTTCCCAATAGATAAGGAACTTTCTCTGTCAAGACTGCCTTGACTTTAGTAAGCTGTAACAGCTCCCAAGGGATTACTAGTAAAAGCTACAGTTTACTTCCAACTTTTTGTTTGTTTTCTTGTGGTGGATAGGGAGTTCAGAGGCAGGTAGCAGATGGAATGCTAGACCAGCTTAACTTCACCTGGAGATTGTCCTTTTCCAATTGAATTCACATTTGGTTGTTTGCAGAGAGCTCTCCATGTGTTTGCTGGCTGAGTGTGGGCCAGTATCTCACTACTGTCCTCTAGTAAATACAAGTACATCACAAGACAATTCCCTAAAACAGGGAATTCTTGTGCTAACCAAGACTCAAGGTTCAAATATGGTCTTGGAGACATCTGCAATTTGCCTTTTATTTTGCCTTCAGCTAAATAAAGTCATTTTCCATCTTAATATTTGCCATCAGTATAGACTCTACAGAAGCTCACTTTGCCTGGATTTTAAGGAGACCATAAAAAGCAGAGCACTGCTTATTGACATTTCAAGAACAGTGAAGTCTTTGTGGAATTGTTTACTCAGTAAACAATGACAAACATGCATTTATATCTGTAAATATAAAGGTAAAAGGAAAAGGTAAAAGGAAGAAGTTAGCACTGCTATTACTTCAGCAAAAGAAACTGAACACAGGAAAAACAGAAGGTCAGTAAGGGAGTCAATTAGAATTTAACAGTTAACGACTTATCCAAAGAAGAGGGAAAGGTTTAAGTGGAAAATATCTTGGTTGGTACACCCAGTTACTACACAAATAGTAATTATTTACACAACTGATTCCTCAGGTAACCATAAAATCCAAGCCACACTTGCCCTCCTGGAGGCCTTACCCTGGTGTGGGTGCGAATGTGCATCTTCAGCCCGTCGTTCTTGCTGAAAGCTTTGTCACAGTAAGGACACTGGTAGGGACGTTCACCTGAAACAACAGGAGCATCAGAACCCAGGCTCTGAAGGTCTGAGAGGACCAGGACACAACACAGGAAAAAACAGAACAAAACACAACAGGAAAACACCTCCCGCCCTTGCCCAAAGCACCTTCTACAGGGAATTATACGTGGTCACTTTTAGAGCTAGGCATTAACAGCTCCCAGATACTATTTCACATCTGGTCATTTTCAGAGCCCTCTGGGTATCAGAATCCCAGTGAAACAGCAAAACTCTTCTTTTTATTTAATGCTGTGTCTGAACTACCTGCTAGAAACTAGAAGCTAGTTCATCGACAGTTCCTACAATTTTTGCGTTGCAATTTATGACTGAAATGGAAGCAGAAGGATTTTAGCATCTTCCCTGCAGCATCTCATATCTTAAAGGTATTTAGTTTAATGCTCCATTAAGCTGATGTCATTTAGCATCTATTTTCCCACACTCACATTAGTGTAGCATGGCTACTGAGCTATTGAGAATCAAAGTGTGAAGAGTTTCAAAGCTAGCTTCCATAATTTGGAAGAAGTGATTAAGCTTTATAGTCCCCCAGGGGCATTGTAATTTTTAACTCCTTAGGCAATGCACTAGAATCTGATTCAATTGCCTTTTCTTTCTATCCACAACTCTAAGAGCAGAAATCAGGCTGGTTCTGGTATAAAACCACAGAACAACAAATTAAGTTACAATAACTATTTTCCTATTAACAAAATGGAATAGTTTCTACACAGTCATAATGCTGAAGGTGTAAAAAACCTTTATTTGAAAGTACAAATTAAGCAAAGCCTATTAGAAGTCAATGCACCAGCTTTCTGCTCATGAAAGAACTTTTGCATGTATAGAGATTTAACACAGTCTGAAAGTCAAAAACTTACAGTCAACCCTGGAAAAAATGCTAAGAACTAATAACTATATTTTACAATTGGAAAAAAAAATAAGAGAGACAGACATATTTCACTGATATTGCAAAATCCAGAGTGTAAGAGACCTTCCAAGAAACAGAAATGAGCATTTAAAGCTCATTCATTCACTGACTGTGAATACTGCACAGCTGACAGTCATTGTCAAACAGAAAACCTCAGTAGCAGTATTTAGTAGGTTGACTATCTGCCTTTTATTACTATTTAGATAACTCTGTTAATGACAGCAGCAGAAAACTGTAGCAGACTACTAAAAATACAAATACTTTTCTCTCTTGTATTCTGCTGTGTCTCAGAAAGCAGAATTGCATCAATTCAGTGTTTTGGAAGAGAAAATGAGAAAATTAGGTTTTCTAATGGCAATCACCACTGTGATATTGCTGTCTTTTCACTGAGCAGCTTGAAATAAGATTCTCTCTCATGACCCTTGATGTCTTCATGCCATGCCTCTGAAATTCCACCATGCCAACAGTTGTCAGTACTCAAATATCTAATTAATTCAGCCAACATTTTCATGTTTGAGGGCTTCTGAAGGTAGAAGTGAAAGCTTTCAGCAGTTTGCAAGCAGATGAGCCTTGACAGGTAGGAGTGACACCCCTCCTCCTTCTCTCCACTTCCAGCTCGGAGTCTCTCTAAAGAAAAAGACTTTTGTTTCCAAAGGCTTGAAATGGATTAACAGGGTCCTTCAGAAATCAACCATGGAGACCATGGGACTTGAGGAGCAAGTCCTTCAGAGTTGTCAGCAGGTGCCAGTAGAGGGCAACAGTATGACTTCATAGCACCAGTTTACACCTGGAAGGACTGGCTGTGAGCAGCTGTGGCACACTGGGAATTTTCAGGTATCTCCACCCTTCCAAAGACCGAGTTTACTGTGCAACAGACTGGCTTGACATGGCTGCTTGGTGATATCTTGTTTTTCTAAATTATATAAACAGCTTCTTGTGTGCTTCTGTCATTAATAATTGTCAACAAAGCAAATTAAAAGATAACCTGAAGTAATTTTACCATTACTCTTATTTATGCTCTTCTCCTTTACCTAATTTTATATATATTTTTTAATATATATATATATATTTGTGTCATTTATTCTACCTCAAAGAGCATCAGGATTTTACTAAATGAACCATGGGCAACTTGAAACAAATCTGTGCATGCAACAGTCATGTTTCTTAGAATAAATTTCTCAGTCTCTTTGTAACAGTCCAAAGATGAGTATGTGGCACTACTTAAGAAAGATATGGGTATTTATAATTTTTATGTATTACTTGTATTTTAACATTATTTCATCTGTGAACAAGAGTGAGACTCTCATAATTTGACACCAATCATGTGAAAATAAAATGTCTAATTTTATCTAGTTCTTTTGAATCCCAAGGCAATTAAGGATAAAAGATAATTAATTACCCTCTGGAAAGGGCCAAACTTTCTTGCCTGTCAGAGAACAGAATGACCTGCCCACTGTCAAATGCTTCTTTTTCTGTATGAGGTGCCCAGGCAACTAATTCAGATTATGTGTCTGAATTTAGGGGCAGCAGATTTTGGCAAGATTATGACAATCTTACTTACTAGAGTCTACCTCTGGTAAAAATTAACATCCCTCTTTGCTTCAGAACTAGACCAGGCAAACATTCTTCATGCTGCTCCCAAGACTAATCCCAAAAGCAGATTTGTCAGCAATGTTACTGGGGAAGAAGGTGATCCCCAGGACAAGTCAGTGCACTGGTTTTGATTGGTTTGCTGTTTTGTTTTGGGTTTTTTGTTGTTGTTTTAGTTTGGGGCTTTTTTTGTTTCATTTATAATGCCTTTTCATTGCAGCCAATAGTAAAGTTTTCAAAGGTATTATTTCACAAAGAGAGGGTGAGTTATTGGTTTGCTTTGGTTGGGTTTATTTTGTTTTTGTTTGGTTTATTCATTTTATTTATAATTTTAGAAATATGAGTATTGAGTGAGGAAAAAAACCCAACTTTTCCACACTATCAAGCCTTAATCCTAATACTTCTCATTTGGAAAATACCTAAAAAAAGGCCTGACCTTTGATGTTTGCAACTCTGCCCTTAAACTACAACTGAGATTGGGATCTTTCTGCACTTTTCACTACAACATTTCACCAGGCTTTCTACTTTAGTACAGTATCAAAATCCAAGAGGCATATTGAATACATCTGAATTTGACAGCTTGTCCAGTCAACGTGCCCAGAAGTCATGTTGTGAACACAATAAAAGCAATTGCTAGAGTTAAAATAGCAAAGCATTCAAGTAGGACAGCTGTAATAAATGCTGTTTACCCACAAGTTCCAGCTGACTGTCATGTCCCTGCTGTCCAAGAACAAACTGCTCAACACATTAATGGCACTTCTCTACAAATAACCCCATCTGAATAATCCTTGGATAAATTGCAGTGGAATTAAATGTAATTCAAAGTCTAGACATGCTACTTCCAGATTTTGTACAAACACAAACAAAGCTTTTAACGTAATAAAAATAAATTTAACCCGAATAGAAGGATTAGGAAAAACAATTCCCTGATTGAAAACCATATGGGATTTTGAGCTGAAAACACGTCAGGACAGAATTGATATGTTGAGGGGGTTTTTTCCCCTCCCCCTCAAATGTGTACATCTCTAGCCTGAGATCACAATACCTACTGGATCTTAGTGGAGCATAAAAAAAAGCAGCATAAACCAGATTCTTCTATTTCAGTTCAACTCAGGATGGACAGTTTCCTACAAGATATTTGCAATCCAAGGTGCTGCAAGGAGGGTTTTACACCCAGTTGTTAAGCACCCAAATTTCCAACTCAGATACCCCTGGGAGCAAAGCAATCAAGAAACAAAACCAAGTGCACACCCACTCTTCAAGATCTCAGTTGCTAGAGCTGGACATTTAATAAATCCTTTGAGGCACAGTAATTCAAATGAGTCATGTGGTGCTATTTTCACACTGTATTTTACATTCCCTGTAGTCAGTTTAACCTCAAGTAAGATCAACCAAATATTTACTTGACAGGTGACAAATATATTCCCATCTAATGACACCAATGAACACACAACAGCAAAATAGTACTAATCTGAAAAGACAGTAACAAAACTGATGAAACTACCACATCAACAAGGAAACAAGCAGAGAGAGGATGACCAACAGATGCTTAAATTGGCATTTAATGAACTACTGCATTTAGCTTTGGAAGTAGTGTCACAGGACTCTTTCAAAACCACATAACAGGCATTACTTCTATTTCGTTCTCTTACATTTAGAGTCATATTTACTGTCCCCATTCCCATGTGGCTTGCTTGGTCACCTGTAAACAAGTCTCAGCAACCTTCACAGATCAATTCCCTGGCTTTCTGTCTTTAATGGAACTGCTGCTTTAAGGAAGGAAGACTTTAAATTATACAGCAAAATTATCAAGGGAGGGTGTTATACTTTTTCCTGTGTCTATGCTTGGTCAGTTGGGATATTCAGCACCACTGGCCTAGGTCACTGCTCACAAACAGCAGAAAAAGACTGAACATCAGATCATGAGCAGTCTATGTAGCTTAAAAAGCACTAGTTTCTTCAATTGCATTAAAAAAAACCCAAAACAACAATTATGGTACTGTCACCCTTCAGAATCTTCCATATAATTTACCATCTTCTAAGTGTGTATAGCTCATTTTGAGATATTAAGCTAACTTTAACAAAGATTAGAA
>JANHGL010015183.1:8625-24062 GCA_024611195.1 Ceyx melanurus | reverse complement strand
ATTATTTATATATAATATTTTATTATTATTTAGGGGGATAGAACGTGCCTGAAGGAAACAGTGCAGAAGAGCATTATCATTTAGCTTAGTATTTGGAGATTGTTTTATAGATGAAATGAAACTACAGTCTGTGTCATTTACATTGCAGGGAGTAAAAATGGGCTGGCTGCTATGATGAGTTAATACAGAAAAGTTCAATGGGATGAAGAAGTTCTTTGATTTGCATTAAGAAGTTGTTTTAGATTGGTTTTAATTTTTGTAAGTTGATTTTTGTGTTTTTTTTTCTTTCCTATTAGAAGTTCTGAGGGCTTTTTGTTGATTTTTTTTTTCAAATTTTTTTTTTATGCATTATATTTAGCATTATCTTTCCCACTGTGAAAAAATCTTATTGATATTTTAGTCATAGACAACACTGACTTCTGGGTGCCTGAGTTCCTATCAAATAGCTAGAGAGAATATTGTTTTCTAGCATCAGTGGAGGAGTGTGCTTTGCTGGGCAGCTCTGGCTCCTGGAGGTGTCTACATCCCTCCTTCCCTTTCCAGTCTGAATTGAAAACTGCTAAGCTTAATGGAAACACTATCTACCCCCTTATCTCTGCAGAGATATGCTATCTTCTTCTTAACCATCTGTTCCATTTATTTTCACCATTTTCCCATTTTCACTACTTGGTATAAAGTAGTGAAATCTACTTTAAGAAAGTAGTGAAAGTAGGATCCAGCCCAAGGGCATTATTTTTGATTTTTTTCTTGCAGTTCTTAGGCCAAACTTCTCTGAATGCACAGATGCCAGGTTGCCTTGTGTTACATGAGTCCATCAGCTTTCCCTGGTCTCAACACTAAAGTCTCCTTACCCAGAACTCCAAATGTCCTCTCCATTTAACTGACAGATGTGCCACTGCTCCAGCAGCTCCCACATGTCCTTCCTTTCTCCTGGAAGGGCTCCCTTACATCTTCCCTGTCTCCTGGCACAGCTCTGCTTTCAAGAGTTAGTATTCCTTGCACTTTTCTCTTTGGCATTTCACTTTCTCTCATCATTAATAAACGCCTGTTGTGCAAGTTCTGTGATGCTCTATTAATCATCCAACTAAAGTTACCAGGTAGGGGTTTTTTTTCAAAGTAGATTTATTTTTTTTCCTGCTTGCTCTTGCATTGTCACTTTGATTGTGTGTTAAAAATACATGATATTTATATATTATTCTAAAATTTTAAGAAAGGTTAAGCTGTAGCTATGTTGAGAACACAAATTATTATTGTTTTCCCCTGTCCATTTCTGAATATTAGTACTCAGCTGGCCTTCCTGGCAAGGAACTAAAAAAATTGCTTAAAATTTCTTCTCATAAATTTTCATTCTTCAGTTGAACTGAAAGTCAAAACAATGTACAAAGTGAATGTGTGAATAACCTTTTGACTTCAGGTACAGAAAGCATGATAAAGGGTAGTCCTTCCTACTCACTTATTGACTTATTTACTTTAACAGAATATATAGATGTTTTTATGAGCTGAAGTTAATTCAGATCACTTCTATGCTCTGGATAGGATGAAGAGTTATGCTTTCATGAGGAATATAATCTGCTCGTGGGTGCCTGAATGTCCTTTCAGTATGCATGAGTGCTCACAACTTTCAACAGCAATAAATTAATAGTCTGCACTGCCTTTTAAAGAGGGAGTCGAGACGCATGAGTCACTTCATGATTGATTCAGGGATTGGGGCTGCCAAGTTGCTACCAAGAAAGTAATTTCCTAAAATGCTAACAATCATGATTTAAAATTTACCACTGTCTTTTATTTATTATTTTTTTTTTCAGCAAAACATGACTTAGAGCCAGAAGAAAATTAATTAGAAATCCAGTGATGTTCAGATGGCAATAGCAAAGCTCTTTGAAATAATCCAGTTTGTAGGAAGAGGGTGTGTTTATAGCAGAGAAAAAATAATGTCATTTTTATGTGTTTTATCTAAAATCACTAGGAAGAAGGGATTTGAAATGGTGATCATCTCTGCAGTCACAAATCATGGTATGGCAAAAGAAAAGAGTTCAATTGGATCAATCCCAGACACGGTGTACTATTAAGTTAAGGTTAAAAATCTTCTTTATTGACAAAATGTATGGTTATCTAAAGAGTTTCTAATTTCTCAGAAATTGTCATAGATTAATCAGATAATTATATATTATTATTATATTGAATAATTATTAAAATAACCAGATCCACTGTTATTTTCACCATTCCCATTCTACCATGAAGGAAGCTCATGTTGTTTCTCCTTCCTTTCAATATGTGCCATGATAAAGCTACAGGATGTCTTTCAGCCCACTGTTATCAAGGTGTTCTTCAGTTACTGGCATAATTTGCTTTTTCTTGCTCCCCAATCTCACAGTAGAAGCAGAAACATCTGCTTGAGACTTGACAGTCCAATGGTTTAACCAGGAAGGAAGCCTCAATTATATCTATTTTTTTTCTCTGTTAATATTTCAACCCAAGTAGTGTTCTCCTAAAGCTATTAAATGTAAAATTTGTCTCCTCAATTTCACTTCTAATCTCAGTAGGATTTACATTCTCTGCTCTCATGAAAGTTTTCAGGTATTTGTGGCAGTTTCTTTGCCCCAGGGGATCCCTTTTCCTCCAAGAACTGGATATTCTCCACTGGAGAGTCCTACCATCAGCCTGTGGCTGTTTGAACATCATTCTTTCTCATCCTCAGCCATGTGTTTAGCTCTAAGCTTCCCCTCTCTGAGCTTCATCACCACCCTAGACTGAGCCATTGAAGGCAGGGCTCTTTGATTTATTCATAAAGAAAATGCTAGTTATTTAAAAATCCCCAATTTCTTCTGACAGCTCTTCTCTATTTCCTTTGTAGCTCTGGGCTTTCCCTTTCTCTCAACCCTAAACTGAATTTAGACAAGACATTCCTTGCCTTCCTTGTTTCCTCACAAATCAGAGTCATTCTTGTGTACTTAATTTTCCTCCTTCAGCCCCTCTCTGTCTATTTTACATCTGTAGCTAGGGACTTTGAATTTTTATTTTTTTTTTAATTTATTTTTATTTTTTTTAATACTAAACCAGTAGCAGCTCTAACACTGGTAAGTTTCTGGGGATCTCCATGGAGTATTTTGCATTAAGCTTGTGCTTATGCATGTCAGTATATAAGGTACTGAAGATTTAGGAGATGATGCCATGGAAAACATGAACAATTTAGGGTATTTGCTATCAAGACAGTATTCAGATAAAAATGTATATCTAGCTATACTTTGGAAAACTGAAAGTTCTTGTAAATTTTTCCTACATGTCACTATGATGTTTTTCTGTTACTCTTCAGCTTGTATTAGCCAGAAAAATTAACACTAAAATTCACTAAAATTTCACTAATCTTTGGGGCAAACTTTATGATTGACTAAGGTATTTTCTAGTCCTATTTTCTATGATTCTACAGTTAAATGCTATTCAAAATATGTTCTAAAAATATAGCAGATTCATATGTGCTTATTTAGATATCTGACAAGTAGAAAAATCTTTGGCTAATAGTAGTCAATTATGTCTGCTCTGGTACTCAATGTACTAAGTCCAACTATACACACATAATGTACACAACAATATGGCACAGTAAGTATACACAAATTAATGTTTTCAGGCAGCTACAAATTTCTACCTAGCTGCTTGTTGCTGATGGATTTTATATATAACTCGATACTGTAAATAATATTTAAAGAAAAGTCTGATATTTGAAAGCATGCTTATATATTTCTAACAGTGTATTAATATGTTAGATATTATGGTATGAACATGAGGAGTGCAGAGCACATTGTTTTGGCCCAGCAGATGATGTGAGTGGAGTAGATTTATATTAAACTTTTCATTTTAAACAGTTAATGACCTAAGTTGTAACTGTAGAGGGAATTTTAAAAGCTCAAGAATCAAGCAGAGCTGATCTTAGTGCAAACCACATCTACTCCAAGAGGACATCTAGAACTCAGAGAGCTCACTTGACTCATTACATTGGTTTGTCACTGGCTAAAAGGCAATCTACAAAATAAATTTGTCAAGGAGTTAAAAACTATGAAGTGATGTTTCTGTGAGGTACAAAATAAATCTCTAACATCTTGGCTATACTGTGCCTTGAGTGGCTGCTGAGATTTCATTCCTTCTTGTTCCAATATGAAAAAGATGTTTCTTTTCTAACATCATCTTGTCATCTGACATATCAATATTAGTGTGTTAAGCTAGAAAATATATATCCATTTTACCTCAGTTATAATGATGAAAAACATATCAGACAGACAGATTTAAAGTCTCTTTACTTCTGAATTTCATTTTGTGCTTGCTGAAGGTGTTGTATCCTGTGACTCATACAAAATGTTGATACCATAACATCATACTAGCAGCTCTTGTAACACACTGTGTGTCTGTGTATTAGTGAATAGACATTTAGATAAACAATCTTTTAGCACAGAAGAAAAAACATCTGAAAAGACTGACACAGCTTCTGAATCCTAGTGGAGACAATGAGTCAATAAATGGTATTACCTCATTGCCTTGTGTCATTTTTATTTCCATCTCTGACACTGCTTGCAAGTGAAATGAGATTGTTGAGGTGTGAAGCCACAATGTCAGTTTTCCTGTATTGTACAAAAAACAGAGTAAATTCACAGAGTAATCACTATTTGAAATCCTTTTGTCATCCTTTTGACACATAAGTACAGCAAAAAATATCTTATTGGTTTATTTTAAAATATGGTGATGGTACATTTTGTGGGTAACCAAAAAAAGTGGGTTTTTTTGCACACATACACCTTGTGTGTGCACTTACCAGGAGGTAAACCTAGTTCTTATATCTATATCTATATCTATATCTATATCTTTTTTCCCTCTTGGGTGACACTGCTTACTATGCAGCTCTGAGGGTAAAACATCTCTTTAATAATGGGTGGGTGTGAATCTCCTCAGGCTGTGGGGAATCTGAGACTGACACTTTCTAGATGGCACATCTATTAGGATAAGGTCTTTTAGAAAGTTGGTGACTGCAGCTGCTTTTTATGTTAGGTGCTGAGGGAGAATAATAAAAGGTTGGGATTTAAGAGAAAAAAAAAAGATACTTTCTGAATACTTGCATTTCTTGTCTCATGAATGTTAGGTAAAAGCAGTGTACATTGGAACTTGATCTGTATGCAAAAATAGATATTTATATTATTAATACATATTTTTATATTTATATTTTAGTGGTTGGCTGCTGAAGTTACAACTAGCAAGAAATACCTAACACTGCTGGAAAACAATCAGAAAACAAAGATAATGAGAGCTAGCAGGAGAGATTAAGATACTAAATGAAGTAAGTAAAATAAACAATTTTATTAAAAAAAAAATTCACAGACTGAACTGTGAAAGGAATCAGGGTTTATATTGATGTGTTAAAACTCAGACTGAACTTGTTGAAACTTTAGGTTACTGCTTTTCCATCTTACAACTGAACCTAGGCTTGAGCATGACTCAGTGTAATCCGGGAACACCACCAAACCATCCAAATTCAGAGAGATCCTGAAAATGGGTCCTGCAGCAACACAGTGTCCACGAGCAGGGTAGTCCGATGGTTTTTCAATCTAGCTGCTTTTGTTCTCAGACAATTACTTGCTAATTTTGCTGTGAAATGTCTCCCATTTCCTGCCAAACTCAATTTACAGGGTAACAAAGAGTTTTCAACCTTCCAGTGCTTGTTCATCTCTTCACACACTTTCAAATGTCTACAAAAGCACAGAAAAAAAAAAAAAAGCAATCTCCACGAACTTGAAATTACCTTTATATAAAATGGATAGTCAAGTCCTGGCTGTATAAGAAAAGACAAAGAGAATCACCTTCCTTTTTAACACACAAAGGCTGGCTGAAAAACTCTCAACTCACTTTTCTCTCCCTCCTCCACACAGATAACTGTGCAGACCCTGGGATTCATTAAGCAGTCTTTTAACCTGGAATTAAATTGAGGACCAAAGAGGGGGGTTGGTGTTTTGCTAAAGGTATTAATCAGGTATTTGTGAAATGAATCTTTCAGGTTAGACTCAAGGCTGAACATACATGTGAAAAAGTGTTAGAAAGCAGTTGCAAAGGCAAGCTCAGGAATTCAGTTTTCTTTATAACATGAATACAGATGCAAAAGTAGATGGGGTTATGAAAATGGAGTGGAGTACAGTAGATAGATTCTTCTGTTTTTTTGAGTGGGACACCTGAACAGGAAATATCAGGGATTTCTGCAATGCACTGAAATAACTATAAACTATTTGAGTGACATGGAATGAATACCTAAAATCAGGGTCCACATACTTAAATACAAAGAGCTTGGAAAAAGAAAATATTTTTATTTTCTCTGATTTTTAAAATGTTATGATTATAGCATTTATATAATCATAATTTATATAAATTTATATGATTTCAAAGTCATAAGGATATGACCTTCATTTAATCCTTTGTGACCTAATATCAATTGTTCTGCAGTGCAGTACTCTTCTAGGTAATATTTGTCTTGCTTTTAGCCAGTAAACTGGTGCAGAAATAAAATAGCTTCTGTGAATGTGGATGGGAAGGATCAAAATATGCCTTCAGGTGTGCTGAGCCTTGATTACATTTACCCCAGATCCCAGGAGCAATGACAGTGAGAAAATGATGTTCACTCTCCCAGATTTCTGATGCTTCTCCTTTCCCTTCAAGACTGTTTTCAAGCAGTTTTTCCTCATCTTCTGGATTTCTCCTCCCTCCTGAGCACTGTCTGTAAAGACACCTGTTCCATAATACCAGGCAGAGAGGAGGGGATACACCTGATTTTTTTCTCTGATGTGTGATTAGAGCTTCCATCATACAGATAATTTGTTATATGATATCACACCTTTTCTTTGACAGGACCCCTTTTTTTTAATGTATGGGACAGATTGTCTCTCACTGAGGTGCTTTTCAGCCTCCTTATTTACTACACATTTAGGTTTAAAAAGGTTTAAAAGCAATAAGAAAGGGTGCTGAGTAGTGGTAATGAAGGATCTTATTTTTTTTACTAACGATTTGCTTTCAGTGGCGGAAATTATTCTTGAAGAACTTTTATCGTGCATGGGTCTTTATATCACGGGTCATTATTTTTAGGTAAACTATTTATGTTCTGAATAGGAATTTTCAGCATTAGTTGAAATGTTAAAATACCTGTTTCCTGGCTGAAGGATCCATGGAGCTGTGTGATCCCTGCACTTGTGCTCAGGGCAAATCCTTCAATTGTTACCCTCATAGCTAAAGTCATAATGGCTTCAACTTTGAAGTTACAGCTGAATCACAGATCTTTTTTATTGTAGCACAGCAATTGCAGCTTTCATTTCTCCTTATTTTCAGGAACTGAAAACTGCTAACAATGCCATTGCATAGAATACAGTACATTTCCTATTTAGACTGTCCAGGGGACTATTTTGACTGTGCTTTGTGGATTTTTTCAGGCTATAATGTTTTTCTTATTCCTTCTCCCTTCCATACTACTTAATTACCTGGGACAGAAGCTAATATTTTAAAGCAATTTGAATCAGACTCATTAGCAGAAGCAAAATGTCTCTGGGGCTGCAAATTAAGTGTTCTGTCTGCATCTTGCTCTCTTCCTGAAGATTAAAATATGACTTTTATGGTACTTAGTGGCCTTTTTTTTTTTTCTCTCTCTTTTTTTATGGTCTGTATGTGTATTTGAGGCAGAATATCTATTACATCCTTCTATCTTTTGTATGTGGAAGTGAAATGTCTTTTATTAATCCAAGACAGTATGTTTTTACATACCAGTGATTCAATTCTCTAGTGTTGTGGTAAAACCACCTACAAGTTTTTTATTGTCTGTACAAGTGGGAGTTGGGAGAAGTAGGTTAATTCACAGCTCAGCCACAGAAATGTCTGTGTGCTGTTAATGAGACAGTTAAATTTCTGAGCCACGTTCCAAATACGTAAAATATTAGAATATTATCAACTGCCCATCTCTGATTCCAGAACAATTTTTAAAAGCCATGAGATTATGAATTTTAATTTATTTTTTTTTTTTCCAAAACTACATGTGACTAACAAAGCTTTTTGGAGCATTTGTTGCAACATTGAGCTGACCTTTCTCACCACAGTTATGTCTGCATTAGCCATAATTCTGCCTATGAGAGAAGATTTGTAGGGTGAAACAGTCAGTGCTTGGGGCCTCGTGCAAACTAGAGAGGGTTTATTTTGGACTAGCTTTACTCTGATCCCGTGGAGTGAATGGCTGGAATGCAGGAATTGAGCTCCTGGATCATATCTTCTCCAGTTTCAAGGGAAAAGCATTTATTTGTGGCAGGACCTCCCCAGTGTAACTTAACTAGGAGCAGGTGTTTAGTATGTTCACAAGCACACTGCTGGTGCAAACCAAACCACCAATGTAACTGTACACTTTGCCTCTTGCTGGTGAATTCTATTTGAGTACAGTAGGTTTTTTCTGTGTTCAGAAAAATTCCGTGTCCAGTTCCAGAGATTATTAGCACAGCCTCTGTTGTTGAAGTGTTCCAGTTCATAAACCATCATTACTGGAGGCTGAAATAATGGTAAATTAGGTTTCCCAGGCTGATTGCAACTTTTGGTCAGTGACATCTTCCAAAGCAACTCTCATTTTTGAATCTGTGAACTTCAGTTATTTTTGAAAGCAATGCAATACAAGATAATTTACTGTCCCTTTCCCTACTTTTTTTTTCTGCATCTCCATGTTTTTTTGTTTTTGCTGCAAGTGCATTTGGAGTCTTATTTTCAATATGTATTGGGGATTCAGCAGAGAAGATGTTCTGACCTCTTGGAACTATTTGTCAGCAGTCTTTCAGTGAGGGATCAGAAGCACCTTTGCTGATTGATACGTAGGAAACATTTAATTTTCCTTCTCTCTGGAAGAATTCCTTTTGCTTTGTCTTTTCCATGTCAATTTGCTGCTTTATCACACATATTTTCAGCTTCTTCTGTCTTTCCCCTGCCTGAGTTGTATTTACTACATACAGTCTTTTTTTTTTTTTCCTCATCTAGAATGTTTCAGCTTATTATCTAAGCAAAAAATGAAAAAAAAAGTCCTGTAAGATGACTCCAGATACATTCCTTGCTGTTGCACTTACAAAGGGTTGGAAGTTCAACAGATGCAGAATCACAACCACAAAATGTGGAAATGGTTGACATCCTACTCCAGCCCCAGTAAGTAATTTCCATTAAAAATAATTAATATAAATTGTCTCCTGCAAAATCCAGGTAGATGAACAGGAAAAAAAAAAATAAATTGAAGGAACAGTGACAAATAGAGTGATAGAAGAGAAAAAAACCCCATTCAATCACCCTGGAGTGTTACCCAAGGTACATAAATAATTAAGAAGGGCTTATAATGGAATATATTTTTTTAAATGGTGAAATGTACTGAAGACATAATTAACAAAACCAACTGGACTGGTTTCCTCTTTCACAGTCCATGTTGCCTCTTTTTGTTTGAGAATTATTCCTTTACTTTACTTTACAATATGCACTATTAATTCATAACTAATTTATGAATAATACTGTTTATTCTCCATTCAGAGACTTAAGTCAAATTCGAGGGCAAATTTTCATGAAGTGGCACCTCCTGAGACAAATGATGGTGGGATATTTTAAAGCTAATATTCTATTGTAATGGACTGGTTTTACCTCTGTATTTATTAAAGGACAGTCCTTTCTGGTTTAGAAAAGAAGTCAATGTTTTCATAAGTAATTGAAGTTCATTTACCAGGTAGAAATGCACTGTAGCAGTGGTATTTAGCACATCAGTGATTACAAGGCAATTATAAAAGCAGCTTATTAGAATTGATGAGAAATGCTGTACCTATACGTGATGTGTTAAACTATCACTGTAGCTGATCATTTTATAAAGTATGCAGTGAGATTAATGACTTCTGCTTACAGTAGAACTAGTGACATTTGAATTATTTCAAAACATTGTGTGCTTATTTTTTTTTTTGAGAAATCTTAGGTTAGAAGTTAAAATTAAACTGTTGTGAGGTTTTTTTCCCCACTAAAGTTGTAGTAATAGGACCACTTAAAGGCCTTCCCTCAAAATAATTCTGCATATTTCACTTTTCCTTTAATGGTTTTCTAACAACAGTGATATACCTGTCTTTCTGGTTTAGACTACAATTTCAGCATCTCTTTAGATCAATTTCCTTAAGAAATTATTTAGGTATAAAAAGAACAATATTCAAAGCTATGTCTAAAAAATATTGAGTTATATTTCTAGAAATACACAAGTGCTTAGCCAAAGAGCAGAAATATTAGCAGTTACCTAGCCAATATCCAGGGTGCAATATTTAAAATGTGAGTACTTGTAATTATTCACAATATTTATATGACAAATACTGCACAAATCCAAATAATTAGCAAATTGAAGAAAGTTGTAATTTGCTCTTAAAAATTCAAAACCAGAAACAGCATCTAAACTACATATATTATTCTTTGAGATGTCTGCTCACATCTAATATGTAGCTAATTCAATTTTCATATTAAATTAAATAAATTGACTAGAAGAATGAACAGAAAGTTAAGGAAAAAAGTAGGGAATGATGCTATCTAGTAGTTTACTTTTAAGCTTAGTTAAATTTGTTGTTCACCCAAGAGTTATAAAGGTGACACCTTGTGGTAATAAGGAATATTGCTCGAGCATTCATTAAATTTTAAACCATCTTTCTCTGTGTATACAACTAGAATAATGTTATAATGGAATCACAGATTGGGCAGTAATCTTTCACTCTGAAAGATTTTCATTATGTATCATATTATTTTAGATTCAAAGTGCCCTTATTTTAAAATAATTTTAAAAAGGCAGTCTTCACTTTGACTTTCTTTTTTTAATCATTGCTATTGTAATAATTTTACATCTTTACAGTACTAAGTGTATTTCAACACTGCTCCTCGGGTTCTGCTGAATCTTACACTGGCTCCTATTTTAGATGAAAACAGCGCAGGAAACAAGAAAATCGAATTAACTGCTTTTTCTCCAGTTACCATGTGCACAAACATGACCCTCAAAGGCAAAACAGAGAACAAGCCCAGGCTCTACACAGTGCTATCTCCATGCTGTCAATGCCTTTGTCTCTGCTCAGCCATTCCAGTGGCTAAAAGGAGAGCTGAGGGGTCACAGCTTGGTAATTAACTGCCCAGTGCTGAGCCTGAACTGGTGATGTCATGTCTCTCATCCTGATATGAGTCAGCTCCTTCTTTTCCCTAGAAAAGATGGTCATAACTTATTTAGTAACCTTATTTATTAAGAAATCTAATTCTTCAGCTTTTTGCACATTCTAGGTTCCAGTCCAGCTACAGCAACACCGATGCTTGCTGCAGATAAATCTACACGTAAAACACCATCCCCTGACCTGAGAGCAGGCTCTGCAATTAGCCTAGCCTCTGACAAAACCCAACTATTTATTAACTCTTCATGTTGGCATGAGTGAGCATGTCAGTTTGAAGCAAAGTTTTTCTTATTCCTTTCAGTCTTAGTGCTTAAATGATACAGAATCATAGAAAAGTCTACGTTGAAAGGGACTTCTAGAGGTCCCTTTCATTGCTCTCTACAACTACCTAAAAGGAGGTTGTAGTGAGGCTGCTCTTGGTCTCTTCTCCCAATTTACTCATGATAGAAGAAGAGGAAATGACCTCAAGTTGCATCAGGGGAGGTTTAGATTGGATATTAGGAAGACATTCTTTACTGAGAGGTTAGACACTGGAGCAGACTGCCCAGGGACACGATGGAGTCGCCATCCCTGGAGGTGTTTAAAAAGCAAGTAGACAGAGCACTTCTCTTTCTGCAGAGAACAGACTTAGTGCCTCAAATCTACTTCTCCAAGAAAAAAACCCCAACCAAACAGCTACAGATTTATAGGAGAGTCAGCAAAGCCATGAAAGGAAGAGGCTGAATATTTGCTACTGACCTTTGCTTCTATGAACTGCCAGTCCATTTCAGAGAGACTTCTCTGATCCAATCCAGCTAAGAAATGGAGTGAGTGGCACAATTTACAGTAACTCCCAGTGGCAGCTGCCATGGGAGCAGAGGAGCAGAGCAGCATCAAATCTTGGCCTCTTTGAAGGTCAGTAAGTAAACAGAGATATAGCACTGTCATGAGGCAGGGCATAAGGAACATTTTGTGTTGTCTTTAAGCATTTGACTGATTCAGTGAGTGCCTCACATCAAGCCTGGTCAGCTGTGCAGCTGACAGGCAGGAAACTGAGTAGTTTGGTTATGCTGTCAGCAGTAGCAAAGGCTAAAACATGCACACGTACCTGCACACATAAATTGAACAAATATAAATTCCTACCCTGCTCTGTCATCATCACAAGAGCAGTCACCAGTATCCATCCTGAATCATGATCTTGCCTCGCACTCCTGCTGATGGCTGCAGAATAGAACAGAAAAAAATACCACTGATGAAACAACTCTATCAAGAAGAATTGGAGAAGGCAGAAATAATACAATTAGGAAATGACTGTAGTGTTTAAAAGTACAAGACAGTGTGCTGGCAGATCAGTGAGGAGCAGCCTTGCCATCAAAACCTCCCAGCTAAGCACAGCAGCTGGAAGCATCTCTGTGCACTAATTAGCCAGGGAGTGACTACTGCTGAGTGCAGCTGCAAAAAGAAAGCTTAGGTATTTCAAACAGATGAAGTATTTAGCAGTGCAATGAAGAATCTAATTAAAGTCAGACAGTTTTAGTCTTGGCCTGATGGTATTTATTGCAGGATGCTTAGAGAATGGATGAAGTGCTTTTAATGCAGTTAGAGGGAATCCATAAGGATCTTTGCAAGTTGCAAAGTGTATTGGAGGCTGGGGAGGTCCTCCTCAAAAAGTGAGTGTGGTTGGGTAGGAGAGGCATGGTGTTTGCATGTCAGTTATTGAAAATCAACTAAATTACCATAATTTACAAGCGTCAAGAATTTTGTAGCTAAAAGATCCATTACTTTTCTGGTACAATTATAGTCTGAATACTTTTTTATTAGGCTAACAAGTTTACTGGACAACGGAATCAAGTATCTTTTGGTTAATTTTCTAGTTCAGGTATCAAATTTGTCTTTGGCAGTCCTTTAACAGCATTTAGATTTTCTCTTACTGAATTAACTAGATATTGCATCTTAAACTGTTCATCTTGAGTTAGGCATCGATGATTTTTGGGGTTCAGAATACAAATCCCTTTTCACTGTAGTTTCTGAAAGGTGTCTCACTTTTCTGTTTTTTCCCTATGGACTGGTTTCTACTTTATTTTATCAACTGTGAATCATTCCTCCCAGATGACTCCCAGCATCTGTTTGTTCATGGAGCAAAGCAGATCCTTGTTTAGACCCTTGGAGGTGTGCTCTTATATGTTGTTCTGATCAGAATTAGAAATAGTCCTCAAATAAATAAATAATAATAAAAAAAGTATTTTAACTTCTTTTATTACAAGGCACTTTGTACTCTGTGCTTTTGGTCTAGGAGGCTTTGGCTGCCTTATAAAGCAGTCTGCACAAAGATCTGAAAGTTATTTCCCAGAGTGCTCTTCAGAGCATTTATAAGTAATTATTTTTTAAGTCTGATATATTTTTTTTTTTTTAGACCAGTGTCATAAACGGCTGTAAAAAGATAAATAAAAATTTTGGCAACTATATATTTGTAGGTGGTTTAATAGTATTCCTGTAAAATGGGTAGAGAGGAGGAAAGAGTACTGGGAAATGAAAAAATTCCTCTGGTTCTTGGTAGTACCTTCACTGTACCTTAAAGCTCCTTGTAATTTCTGATTTCCTTTTGCATACCCTATTTAGCATTCCTCTGTCTTAACACTGGACTATTTCAGCCCTAGACAACAGCTGTCAACAGACTGTCAAAACAAAGAGAAACGTGATCAAAATCTGATTGCTTCATTTTCTCCTCCCCCAGTGTATTAACTTAATTAAAATGATCACAGCAGCTCAAATAAAGCTGTGTGTTGCATCTTCTTCCAACAGCATTTGCATTAAACAAAGTGTTAGAGGAGGTTGTGAAGTCATGCCCTGCCAAAATTGGCAAGTTCCAGCAGTAAACTTCAGCACAAGCCAACATTTCAAGTGTGCATTAGAATATTGTTTTCAAATAATGCTTGCTTTTTTTTTTTTGCTGTGTACTTGCTTCTAGTTCTGTTGTCTCTTAACAAACAGCTATGCTATATAGTTGAGCTTTTTTATTCAACAGCCCATACTATACTCATCATACCTTATTAATGATCTGCCTTTAACAAGGTTATTTTTACCTTCCTTTCCTACTGAATTCCCTAAGAATGTGTATTTCTTGAATGATCACATGCAGTGGTAGAGGAAGGGTATTTTACCTTCTAGATCAAGGATGCAAAGTCATTAGTGTCAAAGTTTTTACTTTTTTAGCACATTTTGTTTCTTCTATTGCTCTGTTTCTTTTAGTGCTTCTTTTATCCACCATCCCTATAACTGTAACTTGCAGGGCTTTGAGCTCAGCTTAGTAATAGAACAGCTCTGTAAAAATATAAATAAATGCAGAAAAATGTGCTGAAAGAAAAACAGGCATTTCATTATATTCCCTATCTACATTGCATGTTGAGATCTATTTGTTGCTCAGCTGTTAATTCCATTAGTATGTGCCTCGATGATTTTTATCTACGGAATTTATAATTTCATAAAAATGATACCAACTTAATTTGACAAGATGTATTTTCCATGTACCCGTGTTGATTAGCAGTAATTATATCATCCTCCTTTAGTTGCTTATTGAATCCCATATCGGGCTTTGCATAATTACAACGATCTCTTAACACTGGCAGCATGAGACCTTTCACTGATGACAGATTATCTTTCCCAGGATAATGCTAGGTGGGTTTTTTTCCCTCTAAATATTCCAGATAGCTGCTTAAATATCTATTTATCCTATTCACTAAAATGTTATGATAGTGTGAACATAACAATGAACTGAATAATACCCCGTCTCATGTTTTATTTGAAAGATGAAAGATTTGACCAGAAGGTTCAGAATTACTTTAGTCTCAAGTTGTCATTTCCCTGGAAACTGGGGCTTTTCATATTCAAAAATCTTTCTACAAGATTTCAATACATTGAACTTTTTTTTTTTCTTTTTTTTTTTTTTTCCTAACAAAGGAATACATTCCAGGCCTTATTCTTGATTCCTGAGGATTCTAATGTTGTATTGGAAGTTATGATCTGAAAAAGTAAAGGACTAAATTCTGTGCAGCTTTTTATGCAAGCACCTATTTCATAAGGAACAAAAGAGCCCCACTTACCACAGGGATGAGAACTCAAACTGACCCTACATTAATGGTTTTCAGATGCACCTTCTAGAAAAACCAGGGGGGTAAGGGCATGATGTAGGATGGAGGGAATCTTGGTTACCTATCATATATATATATATTTTTTTTTTTTTTTTCCTAAGAATTTGTT
>JANHGL010015182.1:983-13827 GCA_024611195.1 Ceyx melanurus | reverse complement strand
CATTTTTTGGCCATGACTCTGCTGGACACTTGTCCAGCTGAGCACTAGAACCGAGGTGCAGGGAGGGCATGGGGGGCGCTGCAGCAGCCTGGCCCCCGGCCACGCTGCTGGCCCAGGCAGGGGTGGGGGTGAGGGCAGCGCCTGGCAGCTCCCTGCTGCCCACAGGAGAAGCGAGGGACGCCCCTGTCCTGCCACACGGGCGGGGTCACGGTTGTGGCCACCCCGTGAAGAAGTTTCAGTGGGGAAAAGTCCTCAGCTTCAGGCTGGGAGGACCCCGAAGCCTCCCGAGGTGATGCTCGGTGCAGAGTAATGTGGGGCAGGTTCCCCCTGCTCTGTGGCCCTCTAAGGACACGCAGGGAAACGGGGGTGATAGTTCAGTGGTGAAGCAGCCACAGGCTTCAGCAGGAGCCAGCTTTCTGACAAAGCATGGAGGGGTTCATCACCTAGATCCTGTGATCTCTGCTGAGATTCCTTATACACCCTGACAGAGGCTGCTGGAGTGGTCTGTGTTACAACATCCCACCTTAGTGCTGCAATATCCCATCTCTCAGAACATAGTTGTGTTTCTTTAGTACCAGGATTCAGTTGTAAATAGCCATCAGGCTGATAGATGAGGAATTGGATGTCACGACTAAAGACAGCTGCTGCAAATTCCACTTCACTTCAGTCAATACTCACCAGTAAAGCCAGAAAATAAGCATCTGCCCCACAGAACATTGCTTTTTTGGTTGTTTCTATATGCTTTCAGTGGCTTGAATGTCTTTGTTTTTCTCATACAGCAAGAAGTCCTGCTGATGGCACTCCGAGGAGACCTGTGTTATCTGCCAGTGCAAGAAAAATTAAAGATAATGCAGCAGACTGGCACAATCTGATGATGAAATGGGAGAGACTGAATGATAATGGATTTACTACAGCAAATAAAATAGTCAACATGAAGATCAGTGAGCAGTAAGTGTGCTAATACACAGAAAACAGCATAGAGATTATGGGAAAAATTACTCTGTTTTCTTCACTAGAAGGAAAAAAAGGGGAAAGAACATGTCAGAGTGGCTGAGCTACCTCCTAGATCAACCTCAGCAGCTGCACTTTTTGGTTACATCAAATATTTGCATTCCAATAATAAGTGTCTCAAAGATTAAAAGAATCTCAAAGTAATGATATTTGCAAGAGGTAGAAAATGTTTATTATACATAGTCAAGCATAACAGATGAAACATAATGGATATTTAATATGTAATATACAAGGTTAGGATCTAATCAGCTCAGCCCATGTGAGTTCCCTTACTCTTGCATATTTACACTGAGGCTGGCATTGCCAAATTCTACTCAAGTCAAAGTTTAAGCAGATTTTAAGACAGGATGATGGATTATATAGACAAAAAAAACCCTTATCACTGATTATTTTAAATGAAACAACAAAACCAACTAAACACACAAAAACCCCAAACAAAACCAACCAACCAAAAGCTAAATAAAAAAACCCTGCACTTTGGTAGAGAGATTAACTTCATGCTATTAAAAAAACCTTGTTTTTTTCACTCTGTTTCTGTGTTTAGATTTCAAGCCACCAAGCTGGAGATAGGATGTGATGAGAGTGCCACAGAAGCTGAGAAGCCAACTCCAAAATACAATGAAGAACTGGATAGTTACTGTGCAGAGTTACTGGAGACCTTAAAGCACCTGGTAATGCTCATTTTGCAATCCATGTGAATTCCAGATGTTTTTAAGTGTTATGTATGGAAATGTCCTCAAGAAAAGAGAAAATTGGGGATTTTTCTTCATACTTCTTTGGCTGCAAACCTCCATGATTAGAAATCTAGTGTGCACCACTTCTTTGATTGGTAAATATGCAGGTTGGTTTTACAGCTGCCTGCTTACAATTCTCACCCTCCCTTTACAAAGGGATCTGAAAATGATCCCTTGATTTTGTATTCAGTCTATTAGGTCTTCTGATTTATTTTTTTTTAATTACTACTGAGTAATAGGAGTCTGAGCAGCCAGTGTTGAACTGGACACTAAACAGAGCTGCTACAGACATGCTGATTTTCATTCCTTACAAGTTTGTATTGCTTTATAGAAATACCTGTGTTTTATCTTCTTGAATTAAGCCTGCAACCTCCATTTTGTTGTGAACTAATTCCCATTAGTCATGTGAAAAGGAAGGAAGGGGATGGAATGACCTGCTTTTTAACAGCAGGCTGCTCTATCAGCCTAGATACACTGTCAGGAGGAGCTTCAGTTGCTTTTCTCACCTGCTGCTGCTCTGTGAAGTCAAATTTCAGTCTTGACATGGCAATGGAAGGAAATACAAGTTCACAGGGTTGTGCCACACTTGTTCAAAGACAGTTTCCCAGTACTAAACTGGTATGGGAAATATCTGGAGAGAGGGGAAGAAATGAGGAAGGGTGTTAATATATTTCTGTGGGGGAGAAACAAAAGAATGATGAAAAATCAGAGTCACTATGTCATAGTACCCTAAAACTTGGAACACTGCAGCTATCTCACACTAAATCTTTATATAAATTCCAGCTTTGATTCCTGTCTGGAGTTTAAAAAGATGAGTAAATGGGTTTTTTTAGAGGTGTTTAAGGTTATTGCAGCATACTGTTGCTGGGATGTTCATTAACATGGCATGCTTTCAGAAAAAAATACAGCTGAAAATGGAAAAGCTCACTTCAACTTCTAAAGCCATCTGTGACTTGGAAAAATTCCACCACAGAGCTGGGAGCTGCACAGCACCCTTCTTTCATACATGGCCCACCCCATACTTCTGTAAGTAAAATATTGATTATCTTAGCTAATTGCACTGTGTAGTTGATGTCATCTCATTTAGGACTGAAAAGCAAAGCCTTTTATCTGCCTCTCTTGCCTTAGAGCCTGTGTCTCCTTTATGATTGACTAATCAATAAACACATGAATGCACCACTGGGCATGTCTGACAGGCAGCAATTCCAGCACAAACAGCTTGTCAGCAGCTTGCAGTGTCCAGGCTGCAGCAGACACAGCTTGTGCAGGGAGACACATGTCTGCAACTTGGTGGCCCTGAGCTGACTGGTTACTGGGCACTGCAAAGAAACCCCTGGATGCAGAGAACAAGCTACAGCTCAGGCAGGCAAAGAGAAAACCTCAGATCTTGGTGTCAGTCAAGACTAGTGAAGAAATAGTCACAGAATAATCATGATTGGAAAGGACCTCCTAGAGCACTGAGTCCAACCAGACCTAAAAAAAACCAAACCAAAACCTCACAGCAAACAGAGTCCCCTACACTCCTGCTCTCAGAGCATGTCCTGAAACACCTTGTTAATTCCTTTCTGAAACCCCTCCAGGGTTGGTGACTCCACCACCTACCTGGGCATCCTGTTCCAGGGCCTCACCACTCTCTCCACAAAGAATTTCTTCCTAATATCCAATCTAACCCTCCCCTGCTGCCACTTCAGCCCATCCCCTGCTCTGTCAGCAGTGCCTAAGGAGCAGAGGCAATTTCTTAGAAAGCCAAACAATTAAAGATGGTTACATAAATCAATTTTAACCCCTCTACCAGAATGACTAACATAACTAGTAATAATATTAGATTTTACATTACTACTTGCAGCTTGTTGTTTGGTATTATTGTTATTTTTTACTGTATCACTCATTGGTGGTCATGGGTTGCTAAATAAGGGGAAGAGCTTAAGCCAGGGGATTTTTAATCATCATTATAGTATAAGTATAATTTAACTTCTAGAGAACTGCTGCAAAGTAATGGACAATGTGCTTGGTTTCTCAATCCCTCCCAGATGAGGTTTCTCTGAAGCTCTCTGAAATGTACAGGAAGGAACTGGAACTCAAGCAAACAATTGTAGCAGAGATTGCTCACTGTGCTGAGCAGGATCTGATGATGGTCTATTTATCATCATGGCTATACCAGCCTTACCTGGAGAACAGCAGCAAACTCCTCCTGGAAGCCATGCTGCTGGAGACAGGACACAGACAGTGCTAAACTGCTGCCCTTACCTGCCCTGCTTCTCATGCTGCTTCCATCAGACTGAAATGCTGAACTGCAGGCTTTGCCAAGGAAGTTGGATTTTGGAAAAAAAACCAACATTAAAAATATTTTTCTGTATTTCTTTTGTGTCAGCTGATAGTCCTTTTTCTGCACAGGACAATGTGGTTGGGTACAGCTCACCCTTATGTATGTTGCTTCCTGCTTAGTGAGCCTTTCCTTGGATTACTATTCCTGATGTCAAGCAGCTTTGGATTCAGGATGTGCCCCCTCTGGGGTTAGCATCTACATGGCAAGAACTGGGGGCTCCAGTTCTTGCTCTTCTTTCTCATGCTGCTTTCTTGGAAAAGACATCAGAGAGTGTGTTCAGGAGAGACAGTTAACGCAAGAGCTAAATGCTGGAGTGAAATTCAATATCCTTATTTGCTTTCACTCCTAAAGACATAATGACTGTAGCATACTGTTCCATCAGCAGGACAAGCTGCTGGACTTACCCTGCCTTTAATCACCATTTGCTGCCACTGCAAATAACCACTTTCCAGACAAGACAGTGTGGAAACTACACAGCTGTGCCACTGAGCTGTTAGTTAAATCCCTCTGCACTGAATTCAGCCCTTCTGTGTATTTCATTATGGTTAATAATCTAAATTCCTCCCACCTACTGTGCCTGTGTGACCTGCTCCTATATAAGCTGCTGATTTAGATTTCCTAGTTCACACCATTATTTAGTGTTTCTAAGTGCTGTTGACTTGTCATTGTGCCCCAAGAGATAAATAATTCAAGTAATTGTTTCAAGGAGAAGCAAAGGTAAAAGACAGTGGCACAAAACAACCATAATGGCTGTGGTTTGACACTAGGAAAAAACAGTGAGAGATTCTGGAACAGATTTCTGCTAAGAAAAGTAGGGTCACTTACTTAACCAGGGCCAAGCTGAATCCCCATAAGCTCAGTGAGGGAAATAACAGGAGTCTCCTGCAATAACAGACATGAATTAGGAAATTAATTCCCACCATATTTCCCTGCTCAGCAGCAGGGCTGTTTCTGACAGTTTAATAGTGTTCTATTCTCGTGCCAGATTTCTAGTGTCTAAGGAGAAATTCTGCTGTAGCTCCCAGAGAATACAGTCAGTTATAAATAGCTTTCTTTTATTATTTTTCTGTGCAAGCATTCCACTTAGTTGAACAGCCACCTTAATTTATCTGAGTGGGGCTAGACCCCTGTCACTATGGAAACACCTTCACGCCTGGAAAATATTTTCCAAGGCAGAAACGTTGGTTCCCTTCTAGAATTGTTGTTTTGGGATGAGAGTGGGTGTTTTGTGTTTCCCAGCATGTGCAAATCAATAGGGAAGGCAGAACTGAAGCAGGTCTTCATTTTCTGCACAGGGAGAAATTGCTTCTTAGAGGAAAGGAGCTCTTTGGGAAAGAGACTTCAAATTCACAGCCTCCCCTGCTCACTGGAAGGTTACTGGAAAATCACTGCCAAGCTTTTTTCTCCTTGGAGCTCTAAGCAGATCTATTTGAAGCCCTCAGCTCCAGTTAGTAGACAGTCAGGACCAAAGAGTGCAATAAAGAATTGCTCACTGCAACCAAAGGCTTGGGAAGACCAGCAGAAGCTTGCCTGGGATGGTATCTTCACTCCTAAGGTAGGCCTGTGTCCTCTGGCCATCACCACCTCCTGGAACAGAAGAAAGAGGAAACAAATCCATCAGAAAGTACACTATGAACCACCAGAGAGCTCAGGAACACATGATGCCATCATCTTCCACATGCACATGTAGAAAAGGCAGTGTTCTGGCTGATCAGATCAATCCCCCACTTAGCCAACCCCCACAAACCCCCCAGTGACTGTTAAAGGGACACAAAAAACTGTTTAAATTGTTCTCTCTTATTTCCTCAGTAACAAGACATGAAAAATCAGTGTTCATACTTGATTTATGAGCAGTCCTCCTGCATCTTGCAGGTGCTTTTAGTTGATTTGTCCAATTATCTCAGTAGCCTGTTGAGATTAGCAAAGACACACATGTTTTCAAGGTGTGGCACCAGTTTTCAGTGAACAGCCCATGAACAAAATAAAGATATTGGTTATTTAAAGCTTTTCAATACAACAGTAGATAAGTGCTGGGGCAGGTTTTCTGTCTGCAGAGAAAAACAGATCATAGCCAAGGATACCTTTTAATTATGATTAAAGAGTGCAGGGCATTGTGGAGTTACTGGGAAGGCCAAAGCTCAGAGCTGGCAAAGGATCCATCATCTGAAATAGAAAAGTACAGTACAAGCCTAACAAAAATAGACCATCATGGACTGAAGTACAAGGATTTGGTGTCTCCTGCAGGAAAATCAGATCAGTGCTTGGACACCTTCCCATTCCTGAGGAACAGCAATGTTTAAAGGTGTGGCTGAACGTCAGACAAGTGCATCCTTCATCTCCAGCAGTGCAGCTCAAAGCAGATGCTGCTGGAGGCTGTTTTTGTCTCTTAGAGTGCTTGCTGAGGTGAGGATCAGCTAGTCACACTGTTCCCAGAATGCACAAGTGTGGCTTAGATTTCAGACTGCCCCCTTTTCCAGGCAGATGTGTGCATTTCAACTCTAGATGCTACTGAATATTCAAGCTGGCTTGGAGAAAGTGCAACAACAAAGTGTTTCTTCATCTCAGTGGCACAGCAAACACACATTTTTAATACATTGGTTTTTATTTTACCCATATACAGCTTGCCAGTACACAGCACATCACTGCTGAGCAGCAGTACAACTCCACTGCAGTTTTAAATGGCTAGAAAGGGATTTATGTAACAAAAGGGAATAGTGCAACAGTTTGAGGGCTGACAGATTTCCACCTCCCACCCACCTCCGACATAGAAAGCAAACAAGAGAAATGTTAATCCTATGATTTTTGGTTGCAACGCTGCTAGCTTTATAGAAACAGAAGTTATAAAAAGGACAGGGCATAGAAACAGTTTTACAAATAAGTTAAATTTCAATTCTTCCTGTTATCCACATTAGAAAAATATACATTTTGAGGAGTCAGTCTCTTCCAGAAGGAAGCACAGACCGACGTGTGGTTTATGGCTCTAATTCACCCTGCAGAAGCCCTTCGGCTGGGCCAGCTGCTCCCATGGCCAGCAGCGCCTGCACTGTCTGCAGGGCCAGGCCCTGGGGCGTGCGGATCTGCATCGTGGTGCCGCTGCCGTCCGTCACGATCACGATGCCCTCTGCCTGCGACAGCAGGGCGGGCTCCGCCTGCGACAGGATGGCGGGCTCCGCCCGGGACAGAAGCAGCCCGTCCGAAGTCTGAATAAGGATCTGTTCTTGTCCCTGAGACAAAAACCCATGGCTCTCCTCAGCAATCTCAAAGGCTACGGCGTCACCCGCAGTGCTGTCCAGCTGAGGGTGCCCCTGTGCTCCGCAGAACGGGAAGGGGGTTTCGTGGTTCCCCTCAGCAGCCAGGGAGGCCCCCTGGGCAGGGCTCTGGTCGCTCCCAGCGCCGTGGGGGTAGCTTATTGGCACCATGTTGGTGGAGAAAACCTTCTCCAGTTCCTGCAGCTCGTGGGTGACGCTGGCATGATGAAGCTGCTCGCTGGCTGCAAAGTGACTCTTCTCTTCCTGGGAGGTTAGGTTGGGAGCACTCCCAGTGCTCTGGTGGCTGGTGGGTTCCTCCTGCACGGAGCCTGCTGCTTCGCTCTCACCCACAAAAGCTGCTTGAACTAGCTCAGGTGAGGCTTCAACAGGCAGCACAACTTCAGTCTGCAGCAGAGACACAGCCCCTGCCCTCCCTGCTCCCTGTATGTCCACGTGTTGGGAATATTCTGTCCTCATTTCCACACTTGGGGAGAAAGTACCTGAATGTTCAGCATCAGCTCCAGCTCCTGGATCAGCAAGTGAATGGTGCCGCTCTGCTGCTGGCAACGTGCTGCCAGCTGTGCAGCAAGTGGTGTCCCTGTCCACTGACAGCAGGATTTCTCCATTTAATGGATTAAAACCTGAAAGGGGAAAAGAAATGTTTTGTTGGGCAGTCTGAATTGTGTGTCCAAAAGTAATTCTGGAGGGAGAGCTACTCTATTTTCCTGCTTTCTTCCCCCGAATTAGCAAACCTGAAGCACCTTACAAGTTTCACAGCACTTCCCAGTGAGAAAACCAGTGCAAAAATACTCAAGGAATTTTTGGTAGTGAAATATTACTGATTATTTCCATACCAATACCTTAGATGAGAAGCAGTATTTTTCTCTTAAGCCTGAAAATAACCTGGGCTTAAAATCAACCTTTTTTTTTCCATCTGGCATCCATGAAAAGATAAAATACCATGCACAAGGAGCTGACAGTCCACCTGCTGGATTCTCAAGCATTACATCTTGAGATTTCTGCTGATAATCAAGTCCATCCTGGACTCAGACACATCATGAAGTTCCTGATATCTAATTATCTGTGCTAACAGCACCAAGGAGCATTTTGTCCTGTGAGAAAATAGGTAAAAAACACTAGAAATGGAGTGTGGTTTTCCACTTCTTTGGGCTGGGCTGACAGACAGGTCACAAACCCAGGAGGTAGCTGAGCAACAACTCCTAAGCTGCAGTGGCAGGAGCTGTCAGTGTTTGTTACTGCAGATCAAAAGGAACAAGTAGGTTGGTTGGGGTTTGTTTTGAAAGGTATCACTGCCTCACACTGCAGAAGGGATCATCTTCACCCCTCATGCTGTAGACCAGCAAAAACCCTTAAAAGCACATTTTAAACACTCACAGGCTGAAAGAAAATCCTAGCAAGTTAAGAAAGGAACCTTAAGACACAACCCCCAGTAGCTCAAAGAATAAAGAGATTTGTTCAGCTCCTCCCCAACCAGAGCAGAGGAAAATCTGAAGGTTACCATCTCTTTCAAACAGTGCACACAAATCCCCACTCTTCTCTTTCAGTTCCTCTTGGCTGGCATAGGCATCATCCACATTCTCCATCAGGTCTTCCAGCTTGGTCCTTTTGGCTGATGGCAGCAGCTCCTCCCCTGAGCTCTGTCAACACAAGAGACAATTACCTGGCTGCCACCACAGCTGGCAAGAGTGGAACAGATGCCAGGCTAGCTGTGGGCACTGCATGGCACTGAACCCTCACAGGGCAGGATCTGAGCACAGCCCTCACACTTCAGCACCTCACTCAGCACTTCTGCTGTCTGGTGAAACAACCTCCTCTGCTTTCTCAGCATGGAACCTGCTACAAGCTCTCCCTCCAGCTTCAGCCTGTGAGCAGCACTGGTGGTTAACGAAGAAAAACCAACCAGCTCTTCACATTTAACCACAGGCACTGGTTTTATTTATCCACTACCAGAAACAACTCTGGAGTCAAGGAAAACGGGAACAGGTAAGGGGACAGACCAGAGGGATGTGACTTTCAAGAAGAGAAAAGATGGCTCCCTGCTCACTCACAAGCAGACTAAACCTGGTCCAGTGGCTTGTTAGAAAGAAAAACAGTTTTCAGGCACCTCTGCCAACACCTTGTAGGAGTTCTTAGCAGAGCAACCACCTCTCCAGCATCAGCCTGCTGCAGACCAGCCCTTTGCTCCCAGAGAGGTGACTAGGATCTGGAGACCCTTCTCACTGTGGGGCCCACACTTATTAGTGCCACAAGACAATTCTTTCTGGCTTGCATCATGAGACTCCCTGTAAGCCTTGGAGATTCTGTCCTGAATGCCACCAAGTGGCTTTCCCAGGGACATCTTTAGCATGCTAGCTCATGTGCTCCACTGCCACAGCACAGAGCACTGCCTTGAACTCGAGTCAGGTAGTACTGGCATGACTCTGTAACCAAGAATTCTCTGTTTTCACCAGTTTTACTTTGTCTTTGTTTCATTTTTAGTTGTCACAAAGGCATTCCATACCTCAGCTAACCGTTTCTGTCCCAGTATCTCCACAGGCACTTGCTCACTAACCATTTTAGTTACACACTGTGAACAAGACTCTACACCTTGCATCTTTCCTTCTCCAGGGAGTACTGCTGTAATTCCTAGAGATTCAGCAACCTTTAAAAACAGTTACAGGAAAAAAGGGAAAGTTAGCCTCTCCAGTCTGAATACAGTTGTGTTCTTCAACCTGAACTAGAAACACCCCAGGTCTGAGCTGACAATCAATCTTTACCACTCAGAGGATTCAGACTCCCATGTTTTCTAACCTCCATAGTAACAGCACCTTGCAAGGTGAAATTAACAGGCAAACTCAAAGAATTAGGAGTGCAATGGTTATATAAAGGATCCAGAGGCAGGGATTAATAAAGAACACTGCCCAGGCTCTCTGTGATTTACAGAACATTTCAGTCTTCCTAACTCTGAATAGTTCAATAATTCAGAATTTCCCTTCCCCTCCATCACCCCCACGTGGCTGTGCTGCATCCCTGGGACTCCCAAAATCCACATCCCCCTTCTCTGGGAGCCACTTCATTTCTCCCAAGGGAACTGTTAGTTCCCAAACAGCCAGAGCAGCACGCAGGAATTATGTGTACAGGGAATATCTGAATTCAGGAATTGTGTACAGATAATATCATGAGTTGTCCTGAAAAGTTTCTATTAGCCATATAGGACTTCATTTTTTAAACCACAAATCTTATCTCCACCACCCCTGCTCTGAGTTTTGCAGTGCAAGCACAGAGTTTAGTCAATTTGCTGGAGGTTTTATACAATAGAGTGTTTTCACTGCTGGAAGTGGAGAAGGGAAAACCAGAAACGTGTTCTGTACAAAGAGCTGTTTTATTCTGAGCAAGGGGAACACAGATTGATAGGGATCCATAAGGCTAAACAGATCCACAGAAAAAAAAAACAACTCAAAAAACAGCCACATTCTTTCTGGGTACAGCTGCATAAACAATGAACCCTGTCACTGAAATAACAGGCTGCAGTTTTATTAATGCTAATATTTGCTGGTGAGACTGTGAACTGCATTCAGTGTGGCCTCATTTTCCAGTGAGAGCACTTATCCCTTTAAATATTTACAGACCCCTCCTCTCCCATCAAACTGCAGGATGTCTTTTTGTTAGCAGTTAATGCTAAATACACCTGGCAGTGACACACAGGGTCATGCCACCCTAGATGTGCAAGACAGACCCCAGCACTGACAGAAACTTATTTTTTAATATATATTTTAACTGTATCTACTGCCATAAACTAGATTTGTAGTTTTATTTTTACTGTCTTCTCGTTGGTTGGTTGGTTGACTATTTTTGCTGTCAAAACCCATGTTTTCTTTAAATTACCAGCATGACAAAGCTTATCAGAGAGAAATGCAAAGCATCTAAAATAAACAAACAAATCACTGTTCCATAGAGTGCTGTATTACCTTAGCATTTTTGATTTCAACAGGCTGCTGGCAGCTCAGCAAATCAGAATTACCAAGGTGATCATAAGCCATTTTCTTTACCATATTATGCAAGTCTTCAAATTCCCTATAGACATCTGGGAAGCAAGCTTTGGCTGGATAACCTTTTTCAACCTAGAAATGAGAGGGGAAAAGAAGTTTTGTTTTTCCCCTTCCTATCTTTCAAATAAATACATTAAATTAAAGCCTGTCAGTTTGTTTTATTCAACATTTCAAACACTGAGGTCAAAAGATTATGGAATATTGAAAACTCCCACTGAACCAGGCAGCAAAAAGTAAACCTTTCAATCAAGAGACCTAGCTCAAGAGAATTCAGATGCCCCTCTGGAGGAATCTTTCTGCACACTGATGGAAGTCTCCCCCAGGTAATTTCTGCCCAAAGGCCTCACCTTCATCAGCAGGAACTCAAAGACAGTGACCAGCTTTGCCAGGCGTGGCAGAGCCAGCTCCATCAGCTCTTCATTGTCACACTGCTGGATCAGCTGTCAAAAGCCAGGAGGAGTTGGTGAGAGCAAAGCAGCCCCCAGAGGTTAAGCAGCCCACCCCCCAGCACACAACAGCACTCTTCTGAGGCCACACAAGCAGCTCTGAGGGTGCAAACACCAACAGAGGAGGTGAGAAAGGCTCAGAACAGCTACTCCCCCATCTACAGCAAAATTCAGTGTTGCCTGTTGATGGAAGGGCAACATCAGGAGACTCAACAGCCATGAAGGATCCCCCACAACACACAAATGTTAGTTGAAATTGATCTGCATCTCCTTTCTATCCTCCCCTGTGCTTGCTTTGGTGTTTTTTTCCCCCTCTATCCTCCCCTGTGCTTGGTTTGTTGTTTTTTCCCCATGTTGCCTGACTTCTGCTGGGTTTATTTCTTTTTACTGTAATGCAGGAGATACAGAATAGTAGCTAGAAACTTGCCCTTTTCAAAACAAAGGTAATCAGACTGTATCTCCAAGTCAAAAATCCCTCTCCAGACCGTATTCCCATTTTCCCCATGTTCTGCTAGGAGTAATTTGTCCTTAAAACACAATATTTTCTTCTCAGATGTCTTAGGCTTTCATCTTGTAAAAAAACAAACCAACCCAAACCCATTAAAGAAAAAACCCCAAAAGCACCAATTCTTTTTGAAAAGGATTCCTTGAAACTGAGTGATGCAAAATAAAAAAGGCAGGGTGAAAAAGGTGAAGCAACTGCAGCAGATGCATACCTCTTTTAACCTAGCTTTTCTCCTGAAGACGCTGTGTTCTGCTGGCACACTGCTGAGGGGCTTGGGTGGGGGCTGCCCAGGTCTGCCCAGCCTGCCAGGGCACCTGGCTCTGCCACCCAGCCTGGCTCTGCCACGTCGCCGGGGTCGCCGGGGTCTGCCAGCTCCTCTGGGGGCTCTGGGGGCCCTCTGGCCTGAGCTGCTCTCCTTCTGCTCTGCCAGCTGCACTCTGCTGCCTGCAGCCTTGCAAGTCTTTGTAAAAGAAAGAGAAAAGATTTAGCCACCATCTTCAACTGGAGGAAGACAGTTGGAGAATT